>JBBPQD010000504.1:0-11157 GCA_038092355.1 Caloboletus inedulis
GGTAAGCCTCGCGCTACATGGAATGGTACCGGAATGTTAGCCTGACAATTGTTCCAGTTATACCGCGATATGGAACCTGCTCGATTGGCCCGGGGCTGTCTTCCCGACGGGGCTCGTCGCCGACCCGGCGGTTGACCTTTTCGATTCGAACTTTAGGTCGTTGAGTCCCGAGGATTCATACAATCACAAGCTATGTACGTTGTCGCGGGTTTGCACTGCCAACGCACCATGTCTGACCATGTCGTAGATGAACCCAAGGTATATGTCGGCGCGCCGATAAACCTGCAGATTGTTGCGCCGCGTTTCAACGATGGCTTAGTATTGGCCGCATTGAATGTCATCGAGCGGATTGTCAAAGCTTAACGCAGACAGGGGATATGAAAAAGGCAGGGTGATGTCGCCGACTCCCACGGGTTTTACTCTGCAGCAAACATCGGGGCACCCTGCCAACGCGCACAAAGACCGTTTAACTCGGTGAGAATGAGATGGGAATTAGCTGTGTATCATCAACTATACACTGTATGAATGGTTTTGATGTTTTCTCTTCGTTTGGATTTATTGTTCTACTGTGTGAGCACGACAGGCTACATCACCATGTACACCATTGCAAAGTTTGGATGTCCCAACTTTGTGATGACGTACGCGGTGGTGTACCTGCCAAATGCGTGTTTGGAAGATGTCAATTCCAGGAACGTCGACCGAGCATAATGCATAATAGCTGGATGATCTGTTCAACTGCAGAACTGAAATCAGAAATGCATTCCTCAACGCACCTGCGTTACACAATTGTTGTGCGCGATGCCTATCGACGTCAATTCTGCCTTCGCATGTCAAACCGAGCCGATGCCCCTTTCCTTAATAACGGGTCGTTTTTGTGGCCACTGTGAGGGAATGTCATGTCTAGTTCCATAGTAGTTGACGAGAGTTCCATGAGAGACATCATATTCAGGTATGAATACATACATCCATGCACACGGGCATGTGCAGAGCGGTTGCATCTCTACCTGCCGTCGTAGCCGCAACCTAATACAAGTTGTCTCATATTGTCAATTCGCCCAAACGAACTTGTCAACACTTTTTAGAGCCCGCACAACCAGACATTCCCCTATAAGCACTTACAAGCACGCTGGACAGCACAATAAGCGCGTTCCATCATCACCACACCCATGTCCGAGACTTGGCGCTGAGCCTCCCATTCTATACACTGAAGAAAATCAGCGAGGATAACCAGGCAGACCTATCGATCGATGGGAGTGAGTAACCCGCTCGCGGTCACCAACCTACGCGCATCACGGACCTGAGAGATATATCGCGGCACCACGTTCGCGCCAAACACATACCCGAGTGCCGACAAGGTAGCATACGCGGCGAGGAGAACGCCCGTCATTTTGAACGGCGCTCTGAACCACCACGATGCCGCACACGTGCGGAGAAGGAGCACCCCTACCGTCGCCATCGCCTCGCTGGATCGATCCCATACGACTTGAGAAAGATGACGATGACGTTGGCTTCGCCAGTCGAGGCTGAAAGGTGACTGCCTGAGAAGACCCCCTGCGGACGTCCGTGATAGTGGCCGCATAGGGGATCGGTAATACACAAACGAGAAGTCCGAAGAGCCGCCATACCCCCCATAAAGCTGCCGGTCGCCCACGCTGTCTGAATCCTGCGCGGGCAGGTAACAATAGCGTACCCTGAGATGCTCTGCTGCGCCATGAGGGAGAATGCCGTCCACGATAGGCCCACAGATAGTGGTCTGGAGACGCGAGGTGCAGCCATGTTGGAATGTGAGTGCAGTGTTTCGAAAGAGGGTATAGAAACGGCCAGCTGCGCCAGTGACTTTGTTCAGCGCTATATCTCCTGTCTCGGACGAGGCATAGTGATTAAAGAGGACGAGGATGCCGGCGAGGATATTGAGGTAGAAGCTGATAGGTGTCCGGGCCATAACAATTTACAGTCAAGGACAAGCTTTACAACGACGAACGAGGGGGCATGTGAGAACGAGGCGAAGCGAATAATGACACTCGGTGGTTGATCGGTGGAATACAACATCCGAACCCAAACAACGACAAAGCTGCAACTAGCATTCACATTATGGTGCATATTGACTATGGTACTTATTAGCACAAGTTAACGATATCATGGGTATGTAAGCATCCGTGGTGATATAGCTTGGACATGAGTGAGAACATGCATGACTATGCGTGAACAGGTGTATATGAAGGCGGTGCTTCTCCCCTCTCGCTCACCAAACCGCACATTAATAGTTCATGCAAACGGGTGCGGCTGGCGAGCGAATCTGACGGAAATGTACCCAAGCCTCCCGGTGAACTCGAATTCGTTGTTGGGAGAGATGTCACATGTTGCAGAGGAACCGGGAGTCGCGCTTTCGCTGCAAGGTGGCGAGCACGACATGGACATGTCGATGTGTTTTCCGGGTAATTGCCCACGGATCGCAGCGCCTCGTCGTAGCGTGGAAGAGATGTCCATTCCGATGTGCAATGGCACTGTAGGTAAATGGTAGATGAATACGAGCCAGGTCTTTGAAGAGGACACGCGAACTTACCGACAAGATTTGTATCGGTGAGTGTATTACGATATCATATAGCTTCCTCTTCCTAGTCGTGACAGTACTTTCTTCAGCCTTTTCCACTCTCAAGACTATCTTGAGTGTATGCTCGACCATGACGTTGCTGCCCTTGGTCCGGTTCGAGGGATGTAGAATCGAACAAGAATCGGGTATTCGCAATTGGTGGGAAATCGACCATGGCCCTGATCCCATAAAGGAGGATGCTACTTCATCCTCGTTCTCCCCAGACCTCAAGAAGCGATATAGCGGGGACTTGCGGAATGCATCCGGCTCATCCGATATCAGTGGTAAAACGGGTTCGCTATATCTTCGATCGGAATTGTTGTGTCTGATGACCAGTAACGTGGCACGCCGTATAGCATCCGACCGTGCTTGTGTCCCGGCCCGTGTATAGTACGCCGTCCGCTCTTAAAATTGCCAGGAATCAGCCAAGTTCAGTCTTCTTCGTGAATTTGCTCACCATCCAGATATACGAATATACAGTGCACTTTGATCTTTTCCAAGGGCATGATTGTAAGCTGAAACGGCACTTTCCCACCAATGGGAAAGGCACATCCCGCGATTTGGACATGGTAATGGAGCTGAGCATCCCATTGCCGCTGCAAGTCAAGTCCCTCTACCTCCTCTGAATCGTCGCCTTTTGGTATACAGACAACAACGACCTCCTTTCGTGCGGTCATATTGGACATGAATGCACTGGGACGCTTGACCTCGGCTTTGACCTTCCAGATCAGTGATCCATGATCGGCCTTCATCGTTGGGGGCGAGTTATTTGGGATCGTGAACAATATCGGATAGGTGTACACCCCTGCACTGCTCATTACATCATGCTATGAGAAAGGGTAAGTCAGCAGCGTACCTTCAGGGAACACGACCCAGCCATCACCATACTGGTCGTTCCCACCATCGGCCACCGAAGTCTCATCAGCGCGGATTTGAAGCATATGCCCCACGCCGTGGGTGCTAACTTGGGCCTTGCCTTTCCCCTTCATCAACGATCGTCCACGTTCTTGTTCATTTGACCGGAGCAGAGAACCGGCTCGCGGTGACTGAGATCGCACGCGGTCTTTCACTGTGTCGAAGATGTGCACGACTTTTCCGAATGAAAAGCGTGAACGTGACCTGCCCCTGTGGTCCTGTTCCGAGCTCCGGCCGGAAGAGCCGGTCGGAATACGGGATAGTCCATAATATGCGACGTTGCCGGGATGCGGAGCAGAGGTGTCGAAACTGTCTTGCGAAACTTCTTCAATGCTAAACCTGCGCGACAGAGAAAAGTCGCGGATTGAGTGCACGCTAGATGTCGGTGAGCCGCACGAAATATCTTGTGTCAGGCTGCTTTGGGATAGAATAGGAGAACCTAGGGTACTTGCTCAGCATTCGGCTTTATCCCAACGAGCAATCAAGTACTTACTCTGTCGCTCCGTGGTCCTTGAGCTGCTAGCGAGAGATTGCGATCTCCCTGCGGCGGAAGGGGCACTGGAGAAGGAACGCCGACCGGCTAGACTATGATACGGTGGAGCAGGGTCGATTGATACTTGATCGCGCTGGGAATTTCTGTCATCATCGATCAGGTCATCGGAACTAAGCCGTCGCCTCCTTGGAAACCGAGGGTCGAGACTGGCACTCCGGGTGTCTGGGTGGGAACCCGACGGCACCTGCCAGCCTGAGTGCCCACTGGCAATGTCATTGAGGCGGGTACCGTGTTGTGCATCGGATCCGGTATGGTCGTCAAGAAACTGCACTTTAGGCCGCATAGATGTGGCACGCTGTGGTACGGGTCCGGCCTTGAATAACACCGTTGATGCAGAATGGACCGTGTATTGTTCTGTGACGTCAGTGCGACTAGGTCCGGCACCTACAATCTCCTTGTTAATGGCCTCGCATGCACACGATTATGGGGCAGGGGGGACTCTACCTTGCGCATAGCAAGTAGTCGCTTTGGCCTGCAACTCGAGCTCGATGCTCGATACCTTGGTGGGCTTTGCGAGGGTGAGGGTGAGGAGACCACGAACGATGGCTGGTGGGGGCATCTCGCCGTCATGGTGGCGTGATGCACGCTCTGGTGTGCTGCGGAGGGGGACGACCGGTTCGGTCAGTCGAATAGATAGGGAGTTCTTCTCGGGATACATGGGACACAACCCGGTCTGAGGTGCAGGTCCTTTTAAGTCGCGGACTCAGAGCGGCAGGACGCTCAAGATGGGCCGGTGATGGCAGAGTGTCAGGTGACTTGTATGGCACTATAATCCATGATGATCAAGCCCCGGAATAGCGCAACTTGGTGGATATGTCAGACGGATCTACTCCACCCGCGCCGCCAGGAACAGCACGCTCAACTTCACCAGACGCGGCCCTCGAAGTGACCGGCCGCGCTTGACGGTTCTGACATGGCCGCCTTTACGCTATGAGGTAAGCAGTTCGAGGTATTTTTGTATGTTCGCCTGGTTAGTAATAGGACCCAGCCTGCACTGGCACTTCTGCCAATCGCGACAAACCCGTGAGTCATCGATTCATCGCCGTCCTACGACGTCCGCGGTCCAATGTTCATCAGCCTTCCCGGAGGCAGCTCGCAGTTCCCCACGGGGCTGCGAAGTTGCTATCGATTCGTCATCATCCAATTCTTACATGGGGATGAAACCCCGTCCAAAAACTCTTTTGTGCATTGGTACACGACATGCGTCCATGGTATGGGATATATACAACTACGGTCGGCCCACAAGCTGTGAGGCAAATGTGTAGCTGAAGAGGGGCGATCTTCACCGAACATGGGGAATTAGGTAAATGTAATCATATCTGATTAGGTGTGAAAGGCGATGTTACAGAGTTGGGCACGGGGAAAGGTTGGGGTGGAGTAGGGTCAAACGAGCAGGACAGCCAGAGCAAGTAAAGATACACCCAAGCACATAGATGCAAATATGCTAACTGATCTTGGTTGCAACGCCCAGGCGTAACACAGGACACCGGCAATAGCAAGTATGAAGCCTGCCGAAGCAAGGAACACACAAAGCCCGTGGGTTCGACTCAAGAGGTGGGAGGATACATTCGACCTGAATGGTCCAACTTGCTCGACGTGGGGGCTGGCCGAAATGATGGGCGGTTCCACTGGATACGATTCCTTCCTGTTCAATTGCGGCGGACGTTCCGTGCCGTTGATTTCAGCATTGTTCGTAAACGTTTGCCGCACCCCCAGATCCATGGGGTCCCGCTCAACGTCCTTGATCACGGATCCCGCAAGAGGGGAGTTGACCATTTTGATACCCTCCGCAATCATCTCTTCGCGTGTAGCCTCTTTCAGTTTATATCTGATCAAGAGGAATGCACCCAAAAATGAGAGGACGGCTACATACGAAGGGTGTACGTGAGATTATTTCAAAACAATCATGAACATAATATACGTACCAGCATACACGTGCAAAATCAATGCGCCAAGGAGACAGGCGTTTGACGCCTTCAAGATGTTGTTCTCAAAGTCAACACTGGTGAGTGGTTTCGTGTTCACCAGCATAGACGCTTCTGTTGATGCGAAGAAAGTGGTCTATAAACCCGAAGACCCTCAGACTACGCAGAACAGCATAATATTGCGAGAACTCACGATGACGCTGATTAATTGAAGTCGTTCCTGCCAGGAGTTGACAAGGTTCGTCATTGCCCGTTTTCGCGCCTTTTCGTCCATTGCATCTTGCTCCTGCTGTGTGACTAAAACAAAAGGTAAGCAAAATCGCTAACGAGAGGTGAGTGCTCAGCGCTCAGGATTTGACGAACTTTGCTTGGTTGGTTGAGTCATCATCACTATGCCTTCGTCTAGGTCGTCCAGATCGCGATGCCGCATCACCGAAGCCATAAATCCACGAGGGGCAGGCTCCGTATGAGCTCGCTCGAAGGAAGTCATGATTCTGTGTGGTTCTGGAGATGTTTCGGTGAGCAAGAGCGACCCTTTAAAGATGATACAGCAATACGGACTGGTGTCTGGGTACGTGCGTGTGGAGCTCATCTTAGTCTGATCCTGTCCAGCACGCGGAAACCGCAAGTCGTTGGATCGGTGAATGAGAAGAGGCGTTGGACGGGTTGTGCAGCGCGGTGCATGCTTCACCGTGAGAGTATATATATACTTGAGTACATAGCCCAGAGAAACCAGTAGCCCAAGAAAACTTTGCGTGTATTTGCCGCTCTCCACGGACTCGTCACAGTGACTCGGAAGGCACGATTCGAGTGGCAGTCAGCTTGGCAAGCTTGGAGAAGGGTCCATGTCTTGGTGAAGGGTACAGGACGGAAACAAAACAAATCCGACAGAAAAGATCAATCATCATCACCAGCTAACCGAGCGGTGGCTTGGCTGTCAGTTTTTCCCAAACGAAAGTCTTAGTAGCATTGATATAGTCGCCGAGTAGCTTAAAGAGGAAGTGTTGTGGAGCCACCGCCACCTAATGTCACATCAATGGAATTCTTCGCCATGATCTCCAACTTGAAGGGGGTGGCACAGGCCCATCTTGTTCGCAGCGGTCCTGTGAATGTGCATACCTGGAATGACTCACCTAGCGAGACAACAGATACCAGTCTGAGCTAGATTCTGCGACTCAAGCGCTAGAGGATATAACGACATCGAGGAGGTGGCACGCCGGCGACCAACATCTTTGGATCCGCGCCACAGGCTGGACAGTCACAGCCTTCACTCAAGCTAGTACACAATAGGAGACTTGGTAGGCCCCGCTGACTCAAGCTGCGCGTTCAAACGTTCATGACTCACACGACTCACCGCACAGGATCAGCGGTCTCGACTAGGTGAATCCTGGATGGCCAGCGTAGAGCATGCAGCCGCAGCACAACAAGTAATTGAAATCCTCTGAAAGCCTAATTCACAACTTCACGTTCCACCTACGATATCCGCGCGTCTTGGCGTTGTCGTGTCATTCCCAGTGCAGGAAGGTGCAATTCCAGGAGGTATCCCATCTCCGGCAGCCATACCGGCTCTTCCCTATTACCTCGGAGCTACCTGTTAGGTTGGGCGTCACCTCAGCATTCTTTCGATCAATCCGACGCAAGTTCCGACAGTGCGATTCACTTAGACTGCACGTACCCTCATTCGAAGTAGGACTTATTCTCCCAGGATTCTTTCGAAATCACAGACATTCTGGATTCGGTTGCATGTGACGGCGGCCTCGTCACTGAGCTGCAGGAGCTACGTTTCAGGACTTGCTCAAAGTCGGGGTTGGTTTCGCAGGACTCGGTTGCACGCCACGGCCTCTTCGGCCGCATCAACTCCATTGGGAAGGTCACATTCATTGATATAGCTAACTGGCATACCTCATGAAGCCACAATAAAGCAAGGTAATGAAATCGGTCAAAGGTGTCGCTAATCTGACTTTCATTTAGCAAAGCGATTCCGTACTGAGATGCACGAAGAACCCCAAGTTGTCTGATCTCATGAAAGTGAGCATTCCAGGGTATGAGCCTTTGTTTGTCTGGGATAGTGCAGAGGCCGTCCGCCGTTTGTGAGCAGATGGCAAGTGGAGTACTCCATTGTCCTCGGATATGTTCGCTGGTGGCCGCCTTTACGAGCCTATCTATATTGTCTTGTGACGAAAGCTGATTCATATTTCACACATCGCTTGTATAGACTGAGTCAGATTCCCAGGTAAGATGCGACAATTGCACCTGCCTAATGTTCATCTTGATCAGGGACTGTCCGTGCAATTATTTATTTCGTACATCCTTGTCCAAAGCCTCCAGCTGAACTGTTAACTTGTGTCGTCGCCGCGCAAATGTGCGCAAGTAAGTCACCCGTTCGACATGATCCTGGTGGCGACTCGATGGAGAAATGAGGAACTTATTTTTACGACGGGAATCTACCGAGCTATTCATACCTGGGGCTCCGAGAATCTGCCGGAGTGTAGAGCAGATCCACGTTAGTCAGCAGACGGTGTGCATCCCCACACGGCTAACCAATACGAGTCCGACAGGGCATGAAGCAACCAAGATGACGCGGACGAGGTTTGTGCTCTTGTGTATTATTTCGGACATCTAATAGATATGGTCGGACAGGTGCAATGCTCAATGATTTCCTTGACGCCATCGTTGATAGTTACTGTGCCTTTGATCGTTGGAGCTATCCTTACAATATAATCAACGATGCCCGTCTTGCTATGGGTAAGGCCCTGTCCCGGATCGGTGTCACCAATCCGACAGTCACCGAGCTCCTTCGTGATCGGGTTCATGAAAAACGACATTACCAAAGACAACAATCCCGATTGCGATACCACTGGACACAACGCGACTGGTCACTGATCTTGGGACACCTGATTCCCTCAAGCTTCTCGCGCGGTGGCTGTCACTGCCCTAGACAATATGGAGTACTTTTTGGACCGAAGGACTTTGCGCTAGCGTTGCCATGAGTGTAACCGTGAAATCTTTTTTCAAACTCGGTTCCCCGGGCAAGTCGTTGTCCGTCATGGTGGACAACTTGGAATGTGTCACGAAGTCCTCTCGTCTGCTGATTAACTACTACACACTTTGTTATAATTTTTTAGATACTTATGTTAGACCTGCAGCTGACGTTGATGGTGGAAGTGTTTGATTCATCCACGCTTAGCAGAGAGGCTGTTTTTACACTGCGAAACTAAATATGTATGATCGTAACTCAATCACTGCGTGATTGTGCAATAGTACCG
Source organism: Caloboletus inedulis (assembly GCA_038092355.1). Lineage (NCBI taxonomy): Eukaryota > Fungi > Basidiomycota > Agaricomycetes > Boletales > Boletaceae > Caloboletus > Caloboletus inedulis. Next base: position 9,250 of record JBBPQD010000504.1, read on the forward strand.
GGACTACGCATAGAGTCGACTCGAGTGGAACTCGCGCTCGACGACAAGTCTGTAGCCGTCGGAGTGGAATGGTTCAAATCGGTCAACTACACACGGATGCACTGCACAGCTTGTAAATTTCCTCGATTAAAGGCACTTTACTTACCGGAAAGTTGTGTCTTCCCAATAGTACTTTGCACCATTTTGTTGCATTCCACACAATTATCTCAACAGAAATTATCTCTTTAGACATGAACACTAACACTCAGAATGTACGCACTTGATCCGGACAGTGGTTGCATTTTTCTTTTCCGAGTGGGTTTTGTCGTCTCAACTCGCTCCGCGACTCGTGCTTAGTCTGACGGCTTGCCTCATTGGACGGGTTGTCACCAGACTACGACGTACTGTACTTCGGCAATTACCGCTCTCGGGCTCACTGTGTTTCCGGGCTATGTAAGTATTGATCGTTCCATGCTCTTTTTCCGATCAGTCATCCGTCTGACCATGCGGTTCAAGTCCTTCAACATGTGCTTGCTCCCCACGGATTGCGTACCCTTCTCACCGCCAGCCAGGTCCGCCAGCGAGAGCTGTGCTAATCAACCATTTTATGTAGAAAGCCCTACGACACTCGGTGCTGCTCTCAGACACTTCGCAGAAGTCTGGTTTCAGAGCCTCACGCTATGTTTCTTGGTACAAGTTATTTAAGCACTCGACAACTACAGCTAGTTCACCCATCTCTCACGGAGCAGAGGAACATCATCAACCAGTTTAAAACAGTTTTCGTCTCCTGCGCTTTGAGCAGCCGCTGTGACTACTGAGTTCTATCTAGGGCGGGCTTCAGCGGCTCAGAAGGAGGGGACCCTGCCACCTCGGACACAACAACCCAGTTCATTGACAGTCAATGATGAGAATCGCTGTCCGCGTGCAGCATGGATGCGGGGTATGCGTGGAACTCCCATAGGGCACCCGGTGGCCGCTATCTTATCGTGGACAATATCGTGCTACTGCACTTTTTTTGTCCCACCTTTCTTCCTATAAAGTCCTCTCCAAGATTGGAATACGGCGTCGAGACGCCTACTGCTGTTCCATCATGAGGACCCTCTTCTCATTCGTCGTCCTTGGCCTCTGTCTCCTCGCCGCTGCGGAACCAGCTCTATCTCCTTATACCCTTCATGAGAAGCGCACCCACGTCCCTTTGGGTTGGACGTTGAAGCGCAGACATGACGCCAGCACACCCCTTCCTCTGCGCTTTGCCCTGACCCAGAGGAACATTGGTGACATTGGCGACTATCTCATGGAGGTGTCGCACCCCGAATCGGAGAAATATGGGAAACACTGGTCCGCGGGTGATGTCCTTGAGATGTTTGCGCCGAGCGACGAGACGATCGAAGCAGTTCGATCATGGCTTTTGGAGAGCGGCGTCGAGAGCAATCGCATCCGGTTGACGCCCAATAAGGGTTGGATCGAAGTGACTGCTACTGTCGAGGAGGCAGAACGTCTTCTTCAGACAGAGTACAACCTCTACAGCCACAGTTCAGGAAAGGAACATGTCGGTTGGTCAATTTTAGAGATCGTAGCTCATACGGTGCTAATAAAAATCGAAACCCATAGCTTGTGACGCTTACCATCTCCCAGCGCACATCACCCCTCACGTGGACTTTGTTACCCCGAGCGTACACTTCGACGCTAAGCTGACCCGCCGTGATAGTACCGAACCTGCTCGTTCCATCGGTCAACCAGGTCTAGGGCTTGGACCAAAGACCTCTGGAAAGTTGGAAGCTGCAGTGCCCACTGACCTTTCGACGTGCGACGAGTACATTACGCTGGACTGCTTGCGCGCTCTCTACGGACTCTCCGACACTCCGAGTGCGACTGGGTTCAATAGCTACGGAATTGGTAAGCGAACAATCGTTCCAATGCTACGTCCAG
>JBBPQD010000505.1:0-11150 GCA_038092355.1 Caloboletus inedulis
CGAGAAAGCCCTCAACCACCTCTCTGTCGCTTGGCCGGCGACGCTCAAAGGTTGGGATGCCCGCGAAGACATGTCACGCTCTTCTGGAGTATATACCCATCACCAATCGTAAGTCGGACGCAATCTATGTTCTCCAAACCTCACCCTACGCTCACACAGGCTGTGATCAATCTTGCACGCGAGGTCAACGCGGCCTCGTTGTTACCCTCTGCTTTCTACGACCTCACTTGATACAACTTCTCACAAATATTCGACTATGGTGAATCGTCTGAAGAGGGTGCATGGCAGTGTGCTCTGTCGCCGACAGACATGCAGCGGTTATGCCTCGGCACGGAAGCGTCTCAACTTGCGATCACAACGTTGATTCAATCGCTCGGATCCCACGCTCGTACATTAATGGCCGGTCCAGAACACACCTCCATACACCATAACCATTCGTACTCGCATGGTCATTCTCACAGGACCTGTAAACGTGATTTCTCGGAGCTCGTGGCGCTCGCTACGCAGCATTATCTCTTTGATCATCAATGTGGATGCACGGATCCTCTCTGCGTCGCGGAGGAGCTCAGACAACCGCTGTACGATCTGAGTCAACCTCTGGGTACCGACCGATTGGGAAACTCTCGTCGAGGCTTGGAGCAGGCTGAATGTCAGGCATGTGCAAAGATGTTGGAGACATGGGCGATGAAGGAGAGAGAGCGAATGTGGAAAATGATTCCGTTGTAGTTTCGTCTCGATGTTTGAATGACGCGTGGCTTTGGGCCGAGTTTGACCAATTGCTTCCCGGACGACTGATATCGGTGACAAGCGCATGATGCATTCTATTGGGATGGTCTTTTCGCTGGCATCATCCAATGTTCTTTGGACCACCCTCTTTGTGGCACAACAACCGCCTGAGCCCAATGATTGGAGAAACGCATCGTATGTCAAACACCCCTTCATTGCGATATTTCGGACTCATCATTTGGTTGTAGCACTGAGCACATGTCACCAAGTTATAATTAGATTGGGCGAGAACTTGGATTTCGGCAATCTTAGGATTACGCAGCCAACGTTCCTTGCCAATCTCGCACTGACCTGATCTGACCTCAGAACATCTGCAAAGCAGTCGAGTAACGTTATCCGCTTCACGACTGTTGAACAATTCAAAACTGGGTTAGCCGAGAGTCAGCCGAGGTTTTGGGAGCCCAATGAGCTCGGCTAACCCGGTTTTGTTTTGCAGATGAAGGGCCACCCACTGTCGGCTACTAACTTACTATGTGACACTGACAGTTCAGTGTTTGCCGGCCCTGCGGCCAGAAAACTTTTTTTTCTTCTTGGCAAGTGTTGTCTTCACCCGACTATCGGCATTCGCAATGGTTTGCTGACCCGGTGCCAATGCTAGAGCAATTGCAGGAAATTGCAAGTCCATGAACGACCCGTACGCAAAGTCAGAGATAAGTTGCAGTATCCAAGTTGGGTGACGAAAATTTACACTGTTCTGCAGTATAAAATCTAGACCGCCACAATATCTTGCAATTAAAAAAAATTGTTAAATCGGTTCCGACGCATTTTCTTATTATACGAGTCCTCGGGGGACGCCCAACGCAATTCCTAGTAGAACTGTATATATAACATGTGGCAGGCTGTCAAGTTTTCGAGTTTGTGTTTCCTTTTCTCGACCCAGCAGCGCGTTCTGTTGACTCCTTGCAGGTTGGACGAGGAATTCGCACTCGAAATTGCTGGCCCATTTCATAAGGTTTGCCTTCTCACTAGTGTGGCTCCCCGTCGACAACGACATCACTTTCGTGCCCCCGGCCCTCGTCTCCCTGGCCCATCTGGACACTGGAAAGGTGCGTCTGAGCACTGCTAGTGCTACTTGTGAGTCATAGCATTCATTGCAGGACGACTCGTCCCAGTATTGAGCTTCTTCTGTCTCAGCCATCTCAATGTCTGACGTCCCCAGTACGTTGCGTTTGGGCCCAGGGCTGATAGGTGAAGAAATCACCGTAGATCTCCGATATCTGGATACTCACCGGTTTGAACAGGGTATATATTTTCTGGTTTGTATGTGCACTCTCCCTCATTCTATTCACCAGGATCTGATGCTTTCAGCAGAATGTACGGTGCTACAATGGGCCAGTCGATTTGTTACACATACTGGTTTCCGGGCGATCCTTGGCTTATTAAAGCATTCGTATGGTCGGTCGTTCAGGTTTTTGTTCACTTATCTGACATATTTTACATAGGTGTTTGTGATGTTGTAGGTTGTGCAGTATTTTCTCGTGCATCATCACAACGCCGCTTTTCCAGCTTAGCGGATACTATTCACATGATAGGGAGTGGTCAACTCTTTTGGGAAATGCTCGTGGGATGTCATCGAAACTACTCATGGAGTTGCATACATGAATTAACATGGTAAGCCCTAAATTATCCAAGGTGCAGTCAATCTGTATTTATATGGCTTAAAGGGGTGCATATGTAAGTACCTCGTATTTGATGATGTGCCCTTCGATGCTTATTTATAATCTACTGGAGATTATTGCATGGCTTAATGTGAGATTATATCATAGCAAGGTTGTCGGTTTATGCTCATCACCAACTTGCCAGTTTGGCATTACCTTTGCTGTGCAGTGGTTCGTAGGAGCTTTCAACATTGTTTAACGCACTCATCAATCGTTGGCCAGTTTTTACTGTCACCGTGTATGGACGAGTGAGCCATTGTTGTTAAAATCATTGCCTTGCACTCATTAGTCCATTCAGTCAGCGGGAAGAACAAGCCTCTCACTCTTTCTATTGTCAGTCCCAACACTATCAGGATGTGTTTCAAGATCTCATTTTACTTTCCTGCAGTTTGCCACAGCAATTATGGGAGTTGGTAAATCTATTGTTGAAGTAGCAAGCCTTGTCTGACCAGTCAACTTGCCCAGGTTTGGGCATATGTATGTGCTCTGACAAACTGACTTGGGAATGACTGAATGCATTCTGCCCTAGTGTTCAATATTGACGTGTTTGTGCACTCTCTGCTCGCGTCAACGAAAGCTGAAAGAACCCTTTTGTAGCGGTCGGGTTGGAACGATTGATTATCTCTTCAGTTGTCCAGTGAGCTGTATGTGTTGTATTGACCTGTTTGCTGACTTCTTTGTATTGTCACACTATATTCTCAGTACATACTGCCCTGCGCTATCATGAACACTCTATGTGACTTTCTCATCACGTCTGCTGTCTTCAAATATATGTGGAAATCTGGATTCCGGAGGCATCGCAGTGTAATTCAAGATTTGGCAGTCGTGTGTTTCAATACGGGTGCGTTTACTTGGTAAGCCCGCATGTTTAAATTCACATTTTATATGCGATTGTTATGTTTCGTTCAGCGCAATATCGGTCGCCACTGGTATCATAGTATGTGCAGAGTCAGTTAGTTGTGCTGTTGCTGACTAGCTGACGAACACAGTACATTGTGCAAGGCAACAACTACTGGGTAATTGCAGTGGGCATTATAGTTAGCCGGGGCGGGTGTCGTGTTTCCAATGGCAGATGATAGATTACTGACTTTTCGTCGTGCGTAGGCTATGTTAACTCGATGCTGGCGGTGTAAGTCCCATGACGGTCTCCTGATGCCCAAACGAGGACTTGAATGTTCCGACAGGCTCAATGTGAGAAGAACGATCCGTGAGCGGGAGGCGCAGAGCAACTACGACTTGACTGCCATGATGCCAGCGATGACTTCCTTTCAGCCATCTTCAGTCACACCGAACTCACGCCGCACCTGATCCACCCCAATGCAGACTACTCATTTTTTGGGGGTTTGATCTTCCCAAGGGATCATAGTTTTTTGCGGTATTGTGTGTTACGGATGGTGGGCTGTTGTATTAATGCTTGCACGTGTACAATGTCCTTGAAGCTTGAAGGGTATTGCCAGCGAGGCGCGCGGGGTGCATTCTCATCGTTTTGTTTGTTTTCCACTCCGTGTCCCGACGCAATGTGCATAGAGATATTGGATAGAAACATGCGTTGATGGGGTGAACTTGGAAGGACGTATCGACTTCATCCCAACTCTGGGTTATGCATAATACATATCATAATGAGTGCATTGAAATCACAGCTTGAGGATAGCATCGATCTGAGTACCCACTCTCCGCAATACCTTGGCAGCGCTCACCAAGCTGCTCGCCCCATGCGTATCCTGCGCTCCACATCCTGCGCACCATCCTCAACACAGGCCTTCGCGCCAACGCGCTGCAAAACGTCGACCCATCGTCTCGCTCTGGTCCATCACACCCCCTCCATTTTGATGTGATCCCGACCACCAATCTCCTCCCCCGCGAAGGAAACTCATGTCAAATAGGTGTTTTGAGCACCTTCGGGACATCGCCGGCGAGTCGTGTCTGATCCACAGCGATGACGATGATCGCAATATCTCCCCGAGGCCTTGTAAGACATTCAAGATCGTATCGTCCCGAGTTGTGTATCGGGTGGGGGCCATTGACTGGGATGGGCACGCGAGACTCGACCAAGACATCCCGCGTTACGTCCCACTTTCGGCTAGAAAGAATCCATCTCTACCTGTTTCTCGCCTGACTTGCAAACTGGCTGATAGCTCGTCTTCGCCACAGACGGTCCTCACAAGAGTTGGTGTGGGCAGGCGGATGCGAGCCGCCAGATGCAACTGGGCAGATTTGCGCACCGAATCAGTGAGTCTTGCTCGTCCAAGCGAAAGCACTGTGTTTGTGTACCTTTCCGATTCCCGTGCCCAAGATGGAGACGTCAAACATAGACATAGTCGTGTCCATGTAGGTCGTGGCGTCAAGTGAAAGCTCCTGTACGCGTACGGGTCCTGGATGGAGCCGAGTCCTTCCCGTGACCACCAGGATTTCACTCGCACTGATTGAAGGTTGCGTTCGTCCATTGGCACAACTTCCGTGAAAAATTGACGTCGAGGATCCGACCAAGGGCACGTGCACGGTGGTCCCGAATACTTGCCTAGCGAAGGGCTGATACAAGGCTGGGTTGTGCAAGGCCGATCGATCAGGAGAGGTGACATTCACTGCCATACAGCGGCGCAACCGCGTCTTGCTCTTGTCATCGTCTATCGAGAAACGCATCCACAACGTGCACGCCAGTCCGACTCCGCACTTCAGATAGCTGGACCCCCTCCCCCAAGAGGAGGGACGGGGCAATAGGCTGAGTCTTGGTTGGTATCGCCTACACCAAACGTGACGCTAGGTGGAACAGAAAAAATGTACTCCGGCAACGCGTTGAGGACCCGAGGCGTTCACAGCAGATACGTTTTCGAGTAGACCCGCCACGGTGAAGGAAGAAAGGTGGGTCAAAACATATCCCTGAATTGGAACACGTACTTGCTACACGTGTCCATTCTGCCCCCCCTCCCCCGAAGCGAACTATCTTGAACCTCGTGTACGCATCTGACAACCGACAGAGGCTCGAACACAAGGATGCAGCGAATCTGATGGGCCGAGCGCCCATGATCGCCGTGGTTGGTGACATGGCCATGGGGAGGAATAAGCGACAAAATTGGCGTTGCCCAACGTTGATCGTGCGTCGTGGATGCTTATCGTAGTGTGGGTCGTCCGGTCGTCGCTTGTATTTTGTCATACCAATGACGTCGTAGACTTGCTTCGCTGGAACAACCGAACTCCACAGTATCGCGCTCCATTGACAGACCTGAACATGCATGAACATTGCGACGAGCGAGACGGCGACTTCACGCCTAGGCCTTGAGAAAAGAGAGTGATCCCCGACGCCTCAATATCCCCGGATTGCTCGAACTTGGTCCATTGGTCCATGGAGAGGCTCTCAGAGCCTATAATCTGCAAAGACGCCGATGACAGTCTGCAAAAGAAAGGTAATTCAGGGCCACTCCTGCGCCAAAGCGCAGCGGCTCCCCAACCGCGCTTTTTCGCCATGCTGATGGGATACTCATCAAACCTTGCCAGAGATCGGGTCCGATTATGCCAACGAACAAAGATTATGGTACGTACATCATGATGCCACCTCTTCGGGGGAACCGATTCCAGATCTTCTTATCGTCACCATCCATGGCGAAGCCTCCCTTGCCGCACTTCTCCAAGAAGAATAGCGTCATGTAGTCGTACACCTCCCTGTTAGCGCCTCTTCTGACAATCGCATGGTCACTGCGCTGCAGACAGATACATCAGTCATAAGCGACGGGAAGGAAAAGAACGTGCAGTTCACCTGTCGGCAAACATCCTACATCTGAAGTTCCGCATCTGCGCTTCCGTGAGCATGTCGAGTAGATGCGCAGAGTGGGTCAAGTGCACATTGTCATCTCCGCCCCCATGCGCAAATAGGAATTCAATGTTCTTGAACCCTTCCATATGTGAGATCGAGGCATTGATAGATCTACTTGGGTTATCGTTGGGAAAGTTTATATAACGCTCCGCATAAATTGAATCTGCAACCGCGGGATCAGTCATCCTGACGTTCATGACAACCATTTGCTTACCGTATAGTCGCCAACTTGTGACGGGCTATACACTGATCTAAGCAGCAAAATCCAATCAGGCCAAGTCCAACTCATCGCCACAGCCATAACCAGGGAATGGATTCCAACATCAGCAGCTTCCGCGACCTTGGAGGTCATGAACCCACCATGAGACTAAAGTCGATAGCCATCAGAATCTCTGGGGGCTCACGAGGCAGGTGGTGCTACCCAACCCCATATGCCAATGCGTTTCGGGTCTACGTAGTCCTTGCCAGCCCAGATAACGTGAGCAGAAGACATAAAAGAATCGCAAAAAGGAAGTACGGGCCGTGCAGCATTGATCTGGTCCTGCGCTTCCCAGAACTCCACGTTGTACCTAACTGGAATGCGCAATCGACGTCCCTTGTTCCCAGTTCCTGGCCCGTTGAAACGACAACAACATACGAGTGCAGACAAGGTAGTCGTCCCAGTCACGTTTGTGCTCCACGCCGACTCTCTGACTCCCAGGGCCACCGTAACTATCAAAATCCAGAAAACATGGATACGATCCAGGACCGAGCACGCACACAGAATAAAACGGGGTATTTCGTGCGCCCAGAAATAAAATCGTTCATTTTAGGCGGCCGCATTTCCTTGACATTAGGCTCTGAGACCCGGTAAGCAACGGTGTGTTTAGAATCAGAACAAATGACTCACCATAACCACCGCTATCAATCGTCGAGTACGTGATGGTTGCCGCTTCAAATTCTCGAACTTTGTCCGTCGCAATCCCCCCTGAACTTGCAGTATCCAAATCGGATAGCACGACGTTCCCGTGATCACCGCTCTTGCCTTTTCCCCCAACACCCAATGTTGAGATTTCATCCCCAACGGAAGTTGGTGCAGACTCCGACAGACCCAGATAAGCTTCAACATCAAAAAGTGCACTGACACGAGAGGGTTATTGTAACCTGGCCATGGATATGATATTTAATCAGCACTTTTGACGTATGTGCGTTAACAGAGTAGGAATGTTCGGTTGGATCATGGATAGGAAACCTGTATTCCTCGATAGCAGTTTCGTCGAGGCAAAGGAACGCGATATCTGATGAGTCAGGAGACCACCAGAGTGCCTAATTTTACGACAGAACATCTTCCTCGTAAATCCAGTTGGGTACACCGTGGAATAATGACCCATTACCACTTGAGGTCGATGCACTATAAGCGGAAGTAATCGAAATTTCCAGGCCCTCAGATAACACTCACGATGGCGACGGGAGAATGTAGAGATCATTAGAAGCAACGAAAGCAATTGATTCACCAGTAGGCGACCAGGTTGCGTATGTCGTCACTGGGGGATTAGAAGACAGAAGAAGTGGATAGGCGGCATTACTAACAGTCTCCAAGTTGTGAGCGTAGTAATTGCCAAAACTCGATGTCTCCATTGCTAATACTATTTGAGAATTTGTAAAAAACCGCCGAAGCTTGTGCGTACCTTGTGACGATTGGCTTTGACATGTACTTCACGTCGGGAGAAAGGTTCCAGTCGTCTCAAAGAATTATCTGGCCGTTCTCCTGCAACCAGAATCAACGAGAATGCGCCTAGCGAAGGAACAACCATTTACGTCTCCGTTCTGAAGGGTTGAGAAAACTTTATCTCTGGCTAATGGTACGTGAGCGATGAGCGATGTGGCTCATTGTCTACGCACCTTCGGGGACCCAGTGAGGATCTTGGAATATTTGCTAAAGGTGCCATTTAATATGAATTCGAGAGACACCTTACGCCCTCTTGGTGCATGGAAATGCCTCTCATGATAGAGATTGGTTGTGGGCCTGCGGCAAACAGGCCAAGCAGGCCGACAAAAACACCAATGATGCCAGAGAATATGTATATGGGATGCCTCAGGACATCCGGGCGCTAAGCGTGATATGGGTATGAACTTCAACGTGCCGCGCGGGGTACTGACTTTACCACCTGAAAGAAAGTGCCTTTAATCGAGGAAATTTACAAGCTGTGCGGGGGCATAAATACAAAATTTGCAGCGTTCGACTCACATTTCGGTTTACCTTAAAGGGCACCAGACTACTCGGACCTGGGGCAACCCGACGCCTTCGTCGTCGCAAGACACACCCGCGGCGCGTCTGATCTCTCCTCTTATAGCCAAAACTACCTCTGCCATTCTGGTCGACGACCCCATCGAGCCCCCACGGTCCTACAACCCCCGCCCACCAACTATGATCGAGCGTCACAATGCATCTCCTGCCCTTGCCGCGCAGGCTGGTCCGACATGGTGACCAGAATATCTGCGGTAGTTAGGATATGGTCAACAGCCTCCCTATGCACTTGAGATGATTCAGCCCTCTCCCTCCCCACAGGGTTATGGTGCGCCACCAATGGGTTACGCTAGTTACAATGACCCTCAAAGCAACCTTCTAGCATGGGATACTCTGGTTATGACTCTCAGCAGCGACTCGCCAGACAACCCCCAAACGCCGCTTTTCTCACCCGCCAACCAAGTTCTCCCGCTGGATATACCCCTCCCATCCCACCTCCTGGCTCGCTTGACCCGAACGCTCACTACCTCGATCTCAATCGTTTTAGCGTCTCCTCGTACCAGGCTGCGCAATATGCTGACATTTCACGCCAACTTGGCGCTACCGACCCCAATGGACATGTTGCTCCTGAATTATCTGAGTTACCAGAGGGTCCTTTACCGAGTCCATCCGACGGCCCCTCCCAGGCGACCCAAGCGCCAGATGCCACCTCTCACCTGAACCACCCATCCGATGTAGCTGTCCCGGTTTCCGCAACCTCCACACCACAAACACAGGCGAACGCTACTCAGGCTCATCACCGACCAGCCACCCTCTATAACGAGGGCGACGACTAAGATGGGATCTAAACGCTCCCTACAGTGCACTGCGATTTATGTGTGTCTTGCTGGTGCTGTGACACTGCACTGTAAAGCTTCGCCCGAGTTACTTATTGCTGTATTGTCTCTCTTTCGCCGTCAAATTTTTTGCACATGTGCATGTTGGTTTCTGCCGTTGTTCCACTGCGACGCCAGACTGGTCTGCTTTGTCATTCTTGCCCCTCTCTTCCTGTCTCCCTGCGAGCTGTCTCCCCGTTGTCAGACTACCCCATCTACTGCCACCTGGCGATTGCCTTGCCTCCTTTCACCATTACTGCGATAGCGGTGGCCCTTTACCCCGTGAAAGATCTCATTCACACGATGGATGTGCTTTTACCCTACCAGCTAGCGAGCCTCGTCTCGCATATACCTTTAACAATTTCTGGATGTTCGTCTTTTTTCTTTGTGGGGGTTCATGGTAGACATTCCAATCTTCCTCAGGTGCGAGTATATGTTGGACTTGTGGGTATTTATACTTGAATCGAAAAGGATTTGGTTCAGATTACACAGTACTGTGAATCCAGTTGGAGACCCATCCCAGGCTTCACTATCATTGAATGCTGAATATGAATCTAAGCTGAGGAGCATGAAAGCCACGGTCCCTCGCAGGCTTCGTGCATGACATGCGATGATCCGATACTAATCGATCAGAAGTCAGCGGCGGCCGCATTGCAACCGCATGCTGGACTGTTCAACGTTCAGCTCCCAGCCTCGTCCACGTACCACCTCTCACGTCTCGGCCATCGTATACTTACCAGCTTCACATATAACACCATGAATACAGTCAATCCAGCTCGGAGCATGGATCCAACCATGTATGTAAATTTATTACCTTCATAATTTCGCTGAGAATGCGTCGAACATAGTTCTGGAGCGAAAGCAATTACAATCAAAGGTAGGATCCCAACACTAGGGCTTCTGGTCCATCAGAGTTAACTTCCTTTCAGACATCGAGCTTTACGCTCAAACACGGCGCAAACTCCTGAGTGCGAAGAGACGCTACATCGAATTTTCTGTAGGTGATACCTCGCAGTCGACGGATAGCGCAAAGGAAAAAAAGAAGCGCACTTCTTGGGATAACATTTTCCATTTGTGGGTACATGTCCTTTACTTTACGCCAGAGAACTGAATGTTGTCAGTGACGGGGACGATCATTCCGTCTTCCTCGTAAAGGTTTACCAGAAACACCTCATCGAAGAGGACGAACTGGTCGGGAGCCTCACTGATACCATCGGCGGGGTAGTGGGAAAATTGAGGGGTGGCGGTACGAAGACGTTCTCTATGATACGTTCTACTGACGGGATCTCTCCGATGAAAGTGCTCGAAGAGACTCTTGCCGAGGATACCTCCGATGGAGCCCGTCTTTCAGGGATTACGATCAAGTTTGCGTTGACCGCTGAGCCGGGTGGGAACGTTAATGCAGACGAACGGCAAGCCACAGATGCCCTCACTAGGGTGAGCGAAGCAGTCAACGCACTCGGCTCCACGCCAGCAGTCGTCGACTTCCTAGGTTCGGGGGTCGATTTCGGCACACAGGTCGTGACCGGGGCACAGACATTCGAGACTACGTGGGGCGTGCTGTTGAAGAAGATGGCGCTCTTTAACACGATCGTGGCTGATATCGCAGAGGTATTTGGTGCTCAATATCTTGACTCTCTCGCGACCTCAATGCCACGCAGATTCACCCGTATACGTCGCTTGCTTGGTCCGTTATATCGGGTGTTACCCAGGTCTGTCTGTTGCTCGATATTCTTACCATCACTGATCACTGGGCTACATTTCTACAGGTACTCGTCAATCAGCAAACCGCGACA
>JBBPQD010000506.1:0-11148 GCA_038092355.1 Caloboletus inedulis
CAAGGGACAAGGGTTGGGTGATAGCCAATTCTTTTGCAGAGAAATCGCCCTCGTAACCAACCTTTCCGCCTCAAAAGATGTCAAATACTGAGGTGAATGGCGATGGGACGGTGGCCGCTGAGGAGCATTGGACCCGATCCGTTTGAGGAAGTTCTTCCAGATGATGCCTTGGTGGGTGAGGTTGTAGTATAGTTTGTTGACCTGTTACACGTGAAGCGCGTGTGCACGTGCAAGAGGTGGGGAAGACGAAAAACGTACTCGTCGTAGTGAAAGGATGTCCTCGAGATCCAGGTAGCTGAAAACTTCCATGAGGATGTCGTCCGAGAGCGCGTTCAAGCATGGAAGCTTCTCCGGTTGAGATATACGCGCGTCCCATGACTGTCCTGTGCGTCCTGCGCGTAGCGAGATACACGATGATGGGAAAGTGAACCGCCGAGGCCACAAACTTGAAGTCATCGAGTGCGAGAGAAAGAAAGAAAAGTACGGATCACTCGAGATGAAAATCCATGAAAGAGGCGTTTACATATAAAAACGACCTTGTTTATCATGGAGGTTGACCTTGTTTTACGCAGGAATTTGAACGTCGTCTCGACATCATGGCGACGATCTCAGAGGCGAATACAAGGATGCTTGAAGCTGGTCGTCGAGCGTATACACAACACTTGCCATATGTGGCACCAGTTGCCACCTTTAGCTTAGCGCCCTCGAAGCGGGTGTACTAGTACAGCAAGCTTGAATCGAGACTATACAACGGACTGCTTCATGGATACTAAGCCAGGAACTTCCATCGGACCTTGGTGCCCCCTCCGAATCTACTGGCCAACCTTTATCACCAATTTACCAACCGTCTTTCCACTTGTCAAGTCCGTCTGCGCCCGCCTCACGCCTTCCGCGCTGAAAGGGTACTCCTCGTGGACGACTTGCCTCAAAGCTCCGCTCTCTACAAGGCTCCAAAGTTTGTTCGAGTAATACAAAGCCTCACTCGGAGTGTATATGTAGTTCCCCAACCTATGACGGCTCGTAAACGAGAATCAAACAAGAGCTAGATATACGCGTACGTTGGTCTCAGAAGCTTCAAGTTCTTCTGGGTGAGCCTCAATGGCGGGAAAGGTGGGACGGGACCAGATGCATTGCCTACGGAGACGAGGGTGCCCTTTCTCCTCAACATCTCAAAGTTTGAGTCGAAGCTGTCAGAAAGGTCAGCGATGGAGAACAACTGTTGTCGTATGGGACTCACGTGTCTTTACCAACACCATCAAAGGCGGCGTGAACGCCTTCTCCGTTGGTTATCTCCAGGACTCTCTGCACAGTATTTTCCTTTGTGTAGATTATGACGTGGTCGGCGCCATTCTGTCTGGCAAGCGCCGCTTTCACCTCTGTGGAAGTGGTTCCGATGACAGTGGCGCCGCGAGATTTGGCGAGCTGGCAGAAGAGAAGACCCAGACCACCGGAAATAGTGTGGATCAGAATGATGTCACCCTTCTGGACATTGTACGCTTCCTCCATAAAGCTTATAGCAGTGAGGCCTTGAAGAAGTATCGAAGCCGCGGTAAGGGTAGAGACGGTATCGGGAACAGGATATACACCCTTCCAGGGGATAGAGAGGTACTGTGCATGCGCACCCGAGGCCTCCTGCATGACATTTTAGTCAGATCCGTATGATAGGGGTGGAGGACGGGATCGCACCACAGCAACATAGATACCCTCCTTGTACCCACGTTTCTGGTACTCGGGATCGTTGAGCACGGCCGCGTCTGAGGGCAAGCCGACGATCACTCCAGCCGCCTCCTTACCAAGCACAAAGGGGAATTCAGGGGCGGGGTAGAGGCCTTCCCTGCATGACCAGTGAAGAGACTCCAAAGCTAAATACTAGGGGGGAGATCTTGCCTAAAGTAAGTGTCGATGAAGTTGACACCAAAGTACTCGACCTTGTTCGCTTGGTGGTCAGTCATAGCGGCGGCTAGTCGACGAAAGACGATGTTACCTCCACGACAATATGGCCAGGTTCGACCTTTGGGAAGGGAATCTCCGTTTTTTCTAATACTTCGGGGCCGCCATTCTTAGCAATGGTAATGGCTTGGATTTTGGAAGGATATGTCATCGCGATCAAACAAGTTGTTGAGACGAGAGATGGTCTTCAAGTTCAAGCGCATCTGACGCCACAATCTACCAATATAACGGGGGTCCTGCGGAACGCAGCAAGTTAAATCAGGCTCTCGGTTTCTCACAGGGAAGCTGATATGGATTTTCCCGGCTTGCCATGGGCATCCTCGAACGAAGAACATAATATCGTATCTTTCGGGACTAGCCTAACCTATGATTTTGTTGTTCAGTCTGACCCAATTGTCTCATCCAATCAGATATAAGAGTTGTCTCAGACTCGCATAGAATAAGTGTACGGGATTACACTCGCACGTCTAGATGCATTCCTTACAGGCATGCATGGCGGTATCTGGTATGGCATATCGTCGTTGTACAAACCATCGAATCCAACGTCACTTGTCCAAAAAAGCTTGCTCCAGTATCTGATATATCAGGGCTAGTTGTCCGTTCCTCTCTACCATCCCGGGTCGCTGCTCCCGCAAGGCGTCAATCTCCTGTGCGACTGGGTCGAGTTGTGGCAACGGACCCAGCAACGATGGACTGGTAGGGACTGGTCCGGAAGGGTCAAAGGCTGGCGGTGAGCTTGTATCAAGAAGGTTGTGGAAGCGGAGCAGCGACGACAGTGCAATAAATGTTCCCGTCCTGCCCACCCCTGCAGAGCAGTTGATCATGATAGGTGGGTCAGAACCGCCATCTGCACCAGTGCCTGGATCTTTATTGACTTGATCTGATAGTCGCAGAAGCCTCAACAAGCTGGCCTGATCCTCCTTCTCCGGGGTCCCGTGGTCTGGCCATGCGGTATACAGCATGTGGGTGAAGGTGAAGGGTTTTACTGGGTTCTCGCCCTGGGGGACAAAGGATAACTTGCTCTGGATACAGTTTGCGTCTTCAATCAGTGTCTGCTCCTGCAAAGTCACGACAAATGGTCGAGCCTCGATCCCGGGTTCTGGTAAGATCGTCATCGACTCCCCGACAGTGGCGGGAAAGTACGGATAAGCTTTGATACGCCCATTTTCGTAGTTGAGTGTTAGTTGCACGACAGTGCGTACTCGACTCCCCTGTGGAAGTGGTGTGCCCGATGATGGTCCTATGGGTTGACTGATGACGCTCAGGAACGCATGCACAGTATTCTGCAGTGGGGCTTGCGTGGCGATCCAGTATTTCTGCCCGTGCAACTCCCTCACCCAGCTTCCATTGAAGTATCTCCCCTTTCCCTCCCCACAACCCAAGTAGGCCGTCTCAGGGATGCCCACTACGACGCGTGTGCGGTCATAAGGTTCGATATTCGAGTAGCGATTACCCCATCGGTTTGCGGGATCGCGACCGATTGCGACCGAATAATATTTGGAACAGTTGGAATGCTCTAGCTGCGATGGGGTGGAATTGGGAGGCAGAAACCTGTGTGATGCGAGTGCAGTGGAGTTGGTAGGGGGCGCATTGCGGTAGCTAAAGCGTTCTTTCTCCCGTTTGAGTAGCACGGCGAGTATAGTGTGTTGGTAGGCAACGTCATGGGCTTGAGCGAGCCACGAAGGAATTGTAGCGCTCAGATGGGAGGGCATGTCAGTTGAGTGTTGAATTGATCTGAGCTGAGCTAACTGGGGTTACACTTATGCCCCTCCGATAAGCACGATATCTTAGTTCCCACGTACTGGACGCACAGCAGACACCGACACGGAGCAGATCCTGTCAACATCTGTGAAGCAAGAGGGCGATGTCGAGTGCCTACAAGTCGCTCATAACCTCGGACACGAAAACCAAGTTAGTTTCACTTCGCTGACGTGGGCTCATCGCTTGATATTCGAGGCAACTAGAGTCAGCTCGGTACTAGACAAGACAGTCGGTAAGAAGCACCTAACGGACGGCAATCCAGAGACATGTTGGACATCTCAGCAGGTGTGATACAGGTCGTGAGGGGGGGCTGCGATCGACTGACCAGCCAATCAGGGTCTCCCGCAGTACATCCAACTTGTATTCCCGGAGCCTGTACTCCCGCGGAGAATTTCAATGACTTTCCAAGGAGGATTCGTGGGGATCCAATGTGCGGTAGAGATTGCTGTATCTTCCGAAGAGCCAGTGTGGACGACATGGACCCATGTTCATCCAAAAGACGTCAACAGACAGCAGATATTTGAACTACCTGAGGAGGGGGAAGATATCCGGTGTATGAGGCTCGTCTTTGAGAAGAGTTCAGACTTTTTCGGTAGGGTCACCATTTACGAGCTCGGCGTCGAAGGGTTCTTATGAGATCAACGTTGAACATTAAACATTAATACCTCTGAGAACTTGGACTTGGTAACCGACACTCTCCAACAACATGCACGTGACTTAGTGGTCTTCACTCAAGACATGCAATCAACCAACTCCATTTCGTGACAGTACATGCGATTAGCTACAATTGACAAAGAGCGATTGGTGTGGCATCTTCCTTACCACCTCAGACTCGAGTGGTGCTCACACTAGAGGGTTGCTAGGTGTGGGCTTGCTAGGTGCAGATTGCGAGGACACAGAACTGGAGGGAGCGACCGACGGAACTGGCAGGGATGCGGTTTGTGAGCCGACGATGCTGAGGACAGCCGAGAGAACCGAGGTGGGAAGCGCCAACGGTAACTGTCTGCGCATCCGGGTCGCAGGTGTCGACGACACTTGCGGGGTGCTCAATGACACGCTGGACACGCTACTGGTGGTGCTCGCGCCTGTAGCAATTGCCGAAACAAGGCTGACCGTCGTCGGTGTCGAGAGGATCGTCGAGGATGCCGAGGACGTCGAGTCGGACGAGGAAGGTGCTCTGGGAAGCACGCCAATGGCAGCACTATTTTGTATCTCTTGGACAATCTGAGCGAGTTGCTCTGCGAGCTGGGATGGTGTCAAAGCTGCATTCCCCAGGAGGCCCTGAATGGCGTCAACAATCGAGCCGACCAGGGCGGCTGTGCAATGGTTTAATATGTAGAGTGGTCAGGGAATACAAATTACGGACTAAGGGCCGAGGCGGGATCTTGGCGGACCGCGAGCGAATTTGTACGGTCAGAGACAACCGCTGGGGCAGCGTGAACACCGGGTGGGAGCGAGTAGGCAAGCGCGAGGAGAGCAGCGGAGACAAAAGTGAATCGCATGGTAGAAATGTACTCGGTCAGAAGCAGGAGTAGGCTGATTGTGTTTTTAATAGATATAGACGGTGGAGAGGACGAGGGAGGAGGGAGAGAAGAAGGAAGGGGGTGAGGAAAAGACGCAGAGAGCGACCGCTTTTATAGACGAGGGCGGCTGACCTCAACGACGTCATGGTTTGGAACTCGACGTCATTGAATGCCAACAGCGTTTAGAATGGACCTCGTCTGCGCTCCATCTCCCACAATTCTTCCCTGAACGGCTGATATCGCGTCTGGTCACCGCGCACCCGCCAAAGCTTGGGAAGCGACTGGCCCATGCATGAGGATAGTAGGCACCAAGCCAGACTGGCGACACTAGCAAAGGACGGGTCAGTTGCAAAGAAAATGATAGCGAAATGCTTACACGAGCACGACAAGCAGGAGCAGCAGGAGGACGAGTGACTGGTTCATTATCGAGTGCCAATTTTCCGGGATCACGGGCCGAGTGATGCCACGGTCCACGAAAGCCAAGCAGACCTTGATGTATATCTAGTGGGAGCACACACACGCTCCTTTCCCTCCTGCAACCATGCACCAGCCAGGCTCATCAACCTCTCCAGACGTGCGCCCTTTTTGTCCATACTTTTCACACCCAAAACCATGTCTTCCAGCTGCCCGTAGATGGAGAGGACATAGAAAGCAAGCCACGCAGACAGCCCGCAGAACCTCCTTCTGACCCTTACTTGCTCCGTGTCGCCCTCAAAACAGACGACGAACTTGGTCAGTTGCGCCGTCGTCGCAAGCATGGCAAATCTCTCGAGTTGTATCACCGGAAACAAAATAACGTGCGAGTCCACCAACCCCACCTCTCATTCTTCACGATCATTCACCCTCTCATCCCCTCAGCTCATCCATTCACTCCTCAAATCGATGGAGGATCATACCAGGGAAGCCAAGGATGAAGAAGAGGCTTCTCGCTTCGCAGTATGTTTTCTTCCCTCTCCCGTGCGTACATGCTTTATCTCGCTTCCAAAATCCAGATCAAAATCGCTGTCTGGGCAAGTCTCGTCGCAAATTTCAGTCTTTGTGTCCTCCAGCGTACGTCTTCCCGCAATCCGTCATCTCTCCCATGCCCTGGATGATCATCCTATAGTTTACGCCGCTATATCTTCCATATCACTTTCCTTGATTGCCACTGGAATCGATGCCTGTTTCGACTTTGGCAGCAACCTCTTTCTGTATCTCATGCACAGGCAAGCCGAGAAAATGGACGTCAACAAATGGCCAGTAGGTGGTGCTCGTTTGGAGACCATCGGAAACATCATCTACGGTGAGATTCTCACAGCACTCTTCCAAGTCACTTGTCCTCACTCTTCTCGCAAGGTTCCCTGTTCGTCAGTCTCATCACCATCACCTACTCCTTGGCCTGATGTTCGCACAGAATGTCCTCGGTCAACCTCGTTATCATTGTCGAGTCCATTCGGTCATTAATGTCACATTCGGGTGAAAATGGCTTCGACCTTCCCGCGGTACTGGCAGTCGCGGCGGCTCTGGGTAATCTGAGTGTATTGATGACTTGCACCGAAACTGACTACTTGTGAAACGAATCACCCGTCAGGCGTCAAGATCATGCTCTTCCTGTACTGTCACGCTCTCCGCTCAAAGTCTAGCCAGGTACACGTTCTTTGGGAAGATCACCGGAATGACATATTCATCAATGGTTTCGGTATGCTACTTTACTCACTAGATCCCGTCCTATTCTGACCGCACATTAGGTATCCTCATGTCTGCTGGTGGCAGCCGATTGCGATGGTGGCTGGACCCTGTTGGTGGCCTTCTGGTAGGCATTCACGAAGGCGACCTTGTATCGGACTAAAAAAATTTCCCAGATCGCCACGGGTGTCATTGCAGCATGGGGACATACGATCTACCGACAATTCGGCCTCCTGGCGGGGAAATCTGCTCCACACGAATTTATTCAGCTTGTCATTTACAAGGCTATGACATTTAACGCGGACATAGACAAGGTCGATACTGTCCGTGCTTACCATAGTGGCCCCGTACGTTCTTTTTTCAGGCCGATCTCTCTGGTTCTGTAATTCCGTCTTGGCAGTTTTATTTCGTCGAGGTCGACATAGTCATGGATGCTTTAACGCCCCTCTGGAAGGCACACGATATTTCTCAGCAGCTCCAAGACAAGCTCGAAGATCTGCCAAATGTCGAACGAGCATTTGTCCACGTCGATCACGAAACTACACATGCACCTGTATGTCTGTCTCCTCTCCTCGTCCCTGATGATTCTCATGACGGCAATGCAGGAACATCGCAAGACGGTATAGTATACCGTTGTATCCTTCATCTCTGGCAGATTTTTCGTGTTTTATTTATTAGTGCTTGACTCGTTGGACATTTGAAAACAGACAATGATTCATGGTACCTCACAAGTTGCCCCGACAAACATCTGGCATCAGGTCGACGTGCTATTGAAATTGACACACTCGTGATATTCTGATGAGTGCCGTTTCATGTCAATTCGGAGCTGGGCGTTCGAGAGAGATGTTAGGATGCTTGTATGCCCTACACGAGTCGTCGTCTGGGTAAATTAGACTTGACATTGCCAAGCCTGTACATCGGGTAGTGAACAGAATGGATCTTTGTCCGCTGAGTGCTGAACGGCTGACGACTTGAAAATGACAAAACAAGCAAGTGTACAGCGACAAGCTGAATTCACCAGCTCTTGGTCCATCGGCCACTCTCCTGCTCGCTCTCTCTTTCTTCTCTGCTCCTCGTCGAGTACCCCTTCCCTTGCGATTACTGTATCGATACCCCTCGCGCCAACGTAATTTATCACGCGACCTTCACCTCCCCTTCAACCTCCCTCAGCCATAGTACTAGACCATGGTAAGAAAGACTTTGCGAGCTCAGTGCATGCACGTCTCATCAGATCCTTCCAGGATACCAGACATCAAGATCCAGAGGAGTTCTACGTGAAACAAGACAGGATCGGTATCATCCTATCATCTCTTCTAGTGGCAGACGACTCATGCACTGTGCAGGCAAGGGCTCTTTCGGAGAGGTTTTCAAAGGGTGCGTCTTCTTCCCGTCTCTCCTTCTCTCGTTTCATGTCAGATCCTTCTCAGGTATGACAAGAGGACCCAGAAAACCGTCGCCATCAAGATCATTGACCTCGAGAGCGCAGAAGATGAGATAGAGGATATCCAGCAGGAGATACAGATCCTTTCGCAGCTGGACTCTGCACACGTAACCAAGTTCGTTCGATCATGTTTGTGTCACCTGTGTGCGGATTGGATGAGATTGACATACGACGCTTCTCGATGCAAGATACCATGGCTCATTCCTCAAGGGATCCAACCTCTGGATAGTCATGGAGTATGCTTCTCCTGCTGTCACACCGTTTCTTCGCTCACATATGCCTACAGGTATTGTTCAGGTGGTTCATGCTCTGATCTGGTATGATCACCGTCTGCACGAAGACACGGTTTACTGAGTAGATGACTAGATGAAGCCTGGTGTGTTTAGAGAAGAGTACATTGCTATCATCGTCCGCGAGCTTCTTCGTGGACTGGATTACCTTCATACAGAGGGGAAACTTCATCGGGACATCAAAGGTACTTTACAACCCCCAACTCCAAGTGCAGTATCTGAGAGCTTTTTGGATATAGCTGCCAACATTCTCTTGTCTGCGACGGGAGACGTCAAGCTGGCAGATTTTGGTGTCTCGGGGCAACTCTCTGGAACCCTGTCCGCCAAGAAGAATACCTTTGTGGGTACGCCATACTGGATGTCGCCAGAGGTGATCAAACAGAGTGGCTACGATCACAAAGCTGACATTTGGAGTCTCGGGATCACCGCCATAGAACTTGCAAAGGGCGAGCCACCATATGCAGAGCTACACCCCATGAAAGTGCGTGATGATGACCCTTTGACGACGCGGTCCGCATGGCACGCTAAACATCATCTCTAGGTTCTTTTTCTCATTCCAAAGAACCCTCCGCCACAGCTGGACAGCCATTTTTCCAAACCGTTTAGAGATTTCGTGGCTTATTGTCTACAACGAGATCCGCGCGATGTACGTGTCATGTCCTTGTCCACTTTTCTCGTTTCATCTCGTGCCCTTGTGTAACTCGGGATTGTTCAACAGCGCCCAACAGCCCGCGAACTCCTCAAACACAAGTTTGTACGAATGGCCAAGAAGACGAGTTACCTCACGGAACTGATTGAACGCCATGAACGGTGGAAAGCCGAGGGAGGAGAACGACTTGAAGAAGAGGAACAAACTGTGTCTCAGGATCTGTACGCAATGTTCAAATTCCAAACCCATCCATGTCTCTCACGTTTTCGTTGTATAATATACAACAGGCCCGCAAGCGGCGACCCCGAGGACTTGTGGGACTTTGGAACCGTCCGACACGCTGGGCGAACGATCGGGCGTGCCAACAACTCGATCAAAGTCTCGGGGCCGCCTTTAACGTGGGAGATGAACGGCTCGGGGCGCGCAGACACGTCGACGTCCTCGTCCTCCATCTCGACCAAGCGCACCTCGAGTTCGTTGACCAAGGTTGACCTTCCGCCACTCCCGTCATCACCCAAATCTACTCGTATTCCTAGCGTGTACGAGCAATCGACCGTCAGACATATGCCGAGCGGTGGTCCGGTGACCAGCAATGGCCAAGAGACACACAAGCGAGAACCGTCGGACGAAGACGACTACGACAACCAGTATGCAGATACGTATCCGGGGGGTGCGAGTATCGTCGAGCGGAAGCGTGACGCGGAGGATGACGAGGAGTTGCCTGACACCACCATGCTCGATTCGGTCATTTTGCCCGCAATAGCCTCGGTAAACGACATTTCCTTATGATTTTTCATTTACTGGACTCATTGCTCTTCTCAGTTATTCCCCCGTGTGTCAACGCAGGAAGCACGGGTGGCACTCAGCGCGTTGCAACGAGCGTTCACGGAAGCAGAACGCATTATACCCGGTGTCACGTTGGAACTCGTTAACGAGATCGTCGACTCTGTGGAGCGGGTCGAAGACGATCAACAGTGAAGAAAAAAAGGGAGGGGAAGAAAGTATTGTGTCGTGACCAGAACTTCTTGGCTTTTGTGCTTTCTTTCTTTCTTTCATTTTCTCTCTCTCTTTTTTCCCGCTGTCCACGCATTACATTTCGGACTCCCAATGAACCACCTTATCCTACGAGCAAGCGCAAAGCAGTACTATCATAACAGGGCCGGGCGTGCCCATCTTGACTTGTATATCATGTAACTCTCATCAAACACGGACTTGCTGTAAGGGGGCTTCGAGAAACCCGTTGCACGGACGAGGATCGAGCGATCAACTGTCCGGATGTACCGTCCGTTTTTTCTTGGTCGATGAAGGGCCCTTCTTCTTTGCCCGCGTGACCTTGATAGGTTCTGGGGTGCTGGCTCGCGCATCCTCATCCGGTACCTCGTACTGTTGAAACGACGGCAACGTCGGAGGTGGGGTCGATATACGATCGAACAAACCCGGCGTTTGCTGATGCTGTGCAGAGACTGATGCAGACGACTCCAAAACGACCCCTTCGGGCATCTCGCCTTCCTTCTCCACGACAAAACGGGGTGGTGCAGCCCGGGAGGTGTCACTCCGAAGCGCATACAGACGGGGTTCCTCTAATATACAAAACGCGCATCAGTGGTGTGACGGGCCTGACAAAGGTTTCGTTGGATCAAAAAAAAAAAAAAGAAACATCACCTTTGGGCAGTGGTGGCGGTAGATCGTCCAACCGTACCACCGGTATCGAGTCAACGTCATCGACAACAGCCGTCCTCGTGGGTTGTTCGTCCGTGATATAATACGGGTCCTCCCTCATCCTCTCTAATCGTTCCGTTCTGAGCTGAAAATCCGAACAATCGCGTCAGATACCCAAAAAGAAATAGAGGGTTGATCCGTCCAAACTGA
>JBBPQD010000507.1:0-11140 GCA_038092355.1 Caloboletus inedulis
CGTAAGCTCGCCTTGTGACGAACGATGAATTCCTCAATGCCATCAGCAGAGGGAGTAGGATCGAAGACAATGTTTTCAAGAACGAGTGTCTCGAGGGCGGGGTAATGGGAAGAGCGAAGCTGTGTATTAAGACTGTGATAGAGGCCTTGCGGACTCCGCAAGACAAGGGATTTTAGATTGGCGTTCGGGGGTGGAAGGAGCGAGCTGAGTGAGCCATTGAGGGATTTAGAGCCTGACCAGGCCCCAAGCTCCGAGTTCGCGACGACGGACATGGAGAAGTGATGCAAGGGGGAGTTTGTCACAGACGAGACAAAGTCGTAACAGGCTGATGCCATCAGAATGACATTGTTCAACGCGAGCGAGCGAATGCTAGATGACTGTATCGCATGATGAACTGCGTGCAACACGGTGATCTGACGGTTGGTAAACCAAAAGGGATGTTCGTGGATTTCTGAGCCATATGAGGAACGGAATGAAGGCCAAAAGTTGAGGACGACACTCTCGAGGCTCTTGAAACCTGGAAGGGAACAGAAGGCCTCTGTGAGAGCGTCTTCAAGTTCTGCGATCTCGAGTTCGTCGCAGACGCCTGTGTACAACGTCAGCTGTTGAGGAAAGGGAAACCGCTCTGTAGAAAACATTACCCTGAGCACCAGCTGGGAGGAGACAAAACTTTGCATGATCGCGTTGATCATAGACAACCTCGCGTACGTGGGCGGCGAGAGAGGGAGAAGCGAGGATGCTTAGACAACGTTGTGCGCTTTCGACGCTGTTGAGGATATGTACCTTGCGGAATAGGTGTGGGGTGACGAGATGATGGCACGTAGAGTTTACGGATCGCAGTGAGAGGAGAGTGGAGGTAGAGGCTATGTTCTCGACCACGACACCGACGAGTTCGACTGGAAGGTCCTTCATGATGGTAGTTTGATGTGAGAGGGGGGTAGCAATGATGGGTTGGGATCACGGTGGGTCCTTGTCCAGGTTCTTATAGGTGTTGGCCTCCCGGGGACAATACGAGAGTGTCATGTCATAAGGCCCAGGAAATATCATGTGAGCAATTGGACCGGATCCAAAAGCGGGCTTGAAACAAGGTTGGTTGGCACTCGACAGCGGTTATGCCCCGTAAGTAAAAGGTGGAGTATCAGGATAACTCAACATTCAAGCACGAGTCTTAGGTAATTTCATTTTCAATAATATTATGTGGCGGCCGCCCCGATTTGGAATGCCACGTAAGGATCCGAAACGAGAAAAAAAGTCTTTCGTAAGGCTGAGACGAAACAAAGAGAAGCCAAGTTTTGTCCCTCCAACTTGCGGCAGACCCCGCTGTGATTGGTGATCCAGATATCCCATTCGATGGCCCATCTTCATGCGGAATCCACTCGAAGCTGTGCAAAGTTCACATGTGGTAGGTGTTGCGCTCGCGTAGGTGACAAGGCTTCCCAAATCTCACATCCTGTCAGCGGGCTTTCTCCTGTTCCCCACTGACCTCGCGACCCAGTCGGCGTTAAGTCAACGCGTTCGTAGGGGTCTCGGCTCGTCTCGGCTTAGAACCTCAACGATTTCTGAGTCGCCGTCAAAGCTTCGCGGTCTCGACATGTTCTTGTGGTCAGACCAGTGTCACCTCATTCAGAATGGTACCGTTTACTCCTAGGATCTTATACCTCAGTAACTTGTCCATACGTGTTCCAGGATACATTCCATTCACTATTTGTGTCGCCACGAGGCCAATGATTATGCCAAATGCAAGTATGGGACATACCGCAGGCGGATAAATGGCAATGAAGTGTCTTTTCAGAGGTACTTATCTCAGTTTCAACGTCTTCATCTCCGCGACATGGGCGGGCATGGGAGATACACGTTGATACTCCGGTTTGTTCCATAATTACATTCAGTACATGGGAGTAAGTACCAACGGCATCAGAATCGAATCTACTGCGCTGATGTCACCATACCAGGGTCCCTATGACGATCGCGCCTGGAAAACAGAATCATGTGAACATGCAATCACAGGGGCGATACTTGCAAGTACCCATGACCGTGATTTCGGGCTTTCAGCGCTGTTCTTTAAAAACGACAGCTGACGGACAGCCCCATCATGTTGCGAAATCTCCGCAAGGATTCACAGTATCGGTTCTGGAATCTGAAGATCTGATTGCCCACGGCGAATGCCCTCTATCGCCCAGCGGGACAGCTGATGGAATTGATATTCACGTTTCATGGTTTATCGATACGGAGAGTGCTGTAGTCTGCCGTGGGAGCCAACGAAAGAAGACTGAATGACTCAGTCTCATCCTTAGCGCCATGTCATACCATAGATATGCTCGCACTACATATGTTGATAGTCCACTTGCTGATGCTACATAAAGCATTCCAATGTTGCATTGACTCCGAGTCGGGGACCCCATGGGTCTTGCAAAAATAGGAAGTTATACATGACACATGATGCATAGGGTTGAGCCGTTGAGGCACTGATTATCATGATGCCGCATTGATGACCATGCGTTATTAGAGGCTGGCTGGGATCAAGTGGCCCTGGCTCAGCAGTGCAATCATATCTCCTGAACAGCCACGGGATCCCCTCGAGGGTCCGACCCCAATGTATTCATGGAAAATATGCCTTTAAGGTGAAATTCCAGGGCCTTCCTTGCTTTTGGAAGGCCAAGTGTTGGCTCATTTTCCCTGCCAAGTTAGGTACGATGTGACGTCACAGCATGGGATTCTGGGAGGACGCCGGTCCTGTTGTTCAAGTTACGCATTGCTGTATGAGCATATATCGACTGGCCGTTCAAACGTTCAATGGTGGGAACAGATAGCCTGGATGAATGCTAACTGGTTATGGGTACAGGTTAATCTGTCTTGACTAGTAACGCCACCGATGTCTGGGCAACACTGTCTGAGGGCACAGGTTCGAGGTCAGATGAAGGACGAGATGTTCGATAGGTTCAAGGGGAACATCACAGACGTGAACACGACACGGGTTGTTTACCTGTCTGCTCCCCCTCGCACCATATGAGATCTTTTTGTTCGTTATTTTTCTGGTCCAGACTCAACACTGGCATAAGCACAAGAAGGGGCATATTGTCAGTGGGACACGATGGAGGATGACCAGGGAGGTGAGTGCGATTCAGGCTTCCGCATCTCGATGTGAAGTACATTCAAGTTGGATGTGACAGTCATTGTGGGGCCTGACTTACTGCGTTGAAACTGGGCCACAGGACAATTTAAACCGTTGCTACTCGTACCATGCTCCCCAATCCCCCTCAATCGCACTGCGATTTGACCGAGTCTTTCGGGCGTGAGAGTCAGTCGTCACGCGTGCACTGACAGGGCTGGAAATCAAGCACACAGGGTTGTAGTAGGCTATGGACCGTTACCGGCCGTCACCCTCTAACCCTAACGCTCTTGCGAGCGGTGGGAACCACGTGGAACCTCGCCGATATCTTCCATGGCCCTATTAGCTTCGTCAACGTAAATGTTGGCTGGCGACTGCGAGGGCTACCCGATGAATAGGATAAAGCAATCCAGACAATCTCCAGTGGAATGACAAGCTAACCACGATGCCGAGGTTGCTCGGATCTGCAACTCAAGTTTCATTCTGCACTTGTATTCACAAACAGAGGTTTCTAGAACTTGAATTATGGGTTGCACCACCGTTCAATCGACTCGGAAGCAGCATTTTCCGGTAAGACTATGCCCTCGCAAAGTATAGATTGTGTCCTTTTGTACGGGTCCGCACCCAAGGATGGGAGGGGATGGAAGGTGACGGACGATGATGTGCAAATCTCGTTGTTTCTTCCGCCTTATTTCTAGCGCAAATTTTCTACGACGCAATACCGCGCGTGAATGGTTTGATCGCTGTTGTGAGTCACCACTTGGTATATTACTTCATCCAGGGATGTAGATAATAGTGATCGTATCCGAGGTTTTTTCGCAGGCATAAATGTCTTCTCTCCGTGGTAGCATGTACGCGTTGGAATATTTGAACTGTATCGACGCAGTACAATTTATCAACGCGCACAGGCTCCTGACAGCCCCATCCCAAATCATGTTCCTCTGGTGATTTCCTTCCACGGGTCCATTCATTGTTGGCCAACACTCCCTTGAAGATATCAAGTCGGTCCTTCGACATACTCGAAATCAGTGTTCAGTGATATCAGTGTCCCTTGTATATCGTGGGCCGTACGCATGCGGGCGCGGACGCTCTCATGATGGTCAAAACCTTAGATGGCTCATCTTAGATTGCCAGTGTACTTTCAATCTAACCAAGTTGGTCGAACGTGGGGTGAATGCTCTCCAATGGGTTCACGACATGTATCACGACATGCCAAGACGGCCACGAACACCTAAAACCATGATGTGAGACCATTATGGAGTGCTCTGTCGCATTGCTCTCACACTCTCACCCCTGTAGGTTTTCTTGTGACATGGAGTCCCTGATCAAGGGACTTGTGGTGTGTGTGCCGGTCTAACAGAGACGCACGAAACCGTGTCTCACCACGCCAGACGAAGTGATGGTTGATGAGATAGTTCGTGAAATCTCTTCAATGTGTCTGTGCTGATATCATGTCCGGTTACCTTTGTGATTACCCCTGCGAATGCGGATATTCAAAGAGGGATTGCTTCAAGCCTTGTGCTTATCCGGACCGTGACCAAAGACGGGGTCAACGAGGCAGAGGCACGCAAACTGTATTGTACAGGCATGGCCCGTGACGATATTTCCAATACATCATGTCTCCCACGTCTGGGGTGGGAAACAGCGTGACTTGGGACCTGAATTTTCTCGCCACCGAGGGTAAACCGCAACCGCTGGGCATGTAAACTTGCAGCCCATTCACTCATCCCACGTACAAGTGGTACGACGAGGAATCAGCGGCCACACTTACTTCAATGGTTTCTCATCCCTGCCGGCGGTAGGGTATATCATTAATAACTTCTGGATCAGGCGTCAGGACGCCGTTCAGGAACGTGTTGCACCAAAAGGTGATCCGGTTCTGTCATTACAAATGGCAAGCCGTACCCCGTACCTCAACGACATCCGCACCAACCACAGGAACTTCCCCGCCATCACGCGGGAGTGCCTTCGGAATGCCGTCCGAATCGCTCCCGAAACTAGCGTCCCTTTTTTTTTTTGCCAAGGATCAACCTGAGCTGAGGGTTCGTGAGAAACGTCACGGTCAGCACTATTCAATACGAATCCGGGTGCAGGAAAGACTGCCGCCATCACACAAGTATCTCTCTGATCGGCGTATTCGAGGGTGACGCGAGGGCCAAACTGCGGTGGGAGAGGGGTTGCGCTCGGCAAACCTTGTGCAGGACATCGTGGCTACGGGATCAAGCGTGATCGCGCGGGACCCGGGACCGTGCATCCCCATTCAATTGAAACAACAGTCGAGTCTCACCTGCCACCCTCGTTGCCCACCACAGAGTGACACCCTACACACCTCCCCCTTTCCATCTCACAAGCCGACTAGTAGAAACGCGCGTCGCAAGGATACAAGAAGCGTTGTCCCACCACAAGGCGTTGGGGGATTTACGTACTATAATGTAGAATCGGATCACCCATCTGCATCATGGTCCATTTCGCTGGCGGTTATCTCCATCTCCCACGTATCATGTTCTACGTCTGAAAACTTGCCATTGATCAAGGGAGCGTCCAAGATATCTTTGCTTGACCACTTCCGAGGACAATTCAGGAGCGGAATCCATGCGCGTGTTGGCCTCGTCGCCTTCTACACCACCGATTACTGTGCCATCGCCTCAGTTGAACTATGCTCGCACGTCTCGAACAGGTGTCGCATCGGGAATGCGGGCGAGCGGTCGCTCACCACGAGTTAGTCGTGCAAGGATTCGGGCGACCAATTACCGCAGAGAGGAGCAGTATACACACAGCCAATGAGATTTTCGGTCCTTCCTTTAAGAGTAGGTCATCGCTTTGCGGTATTGATTTCATGGTTAGACACAGTGGTTATGGCCTACCTATCTGCAAGTCCGACGCGCATATACGCCGATCTCACCACCGTACGGTTCGGTAATAATAACATTGGAGGGTTAGACAGCAGAAAAGAGCGGCTCGAGCGACTCGGATCGGTCATACAACGACGTTCATGCCGACATTTAGGTACGTACATAGCCATAGCACTTGATTATATAGTACACATTCATGCCAGGGGAATCTTCCGCTTTCAATTTCTGGCCTGTCACACCAAGGGCGATGCGCTGAGTGATGGTACGGTAATGCGTTCGAGTGGGTTCCTGATGCGTGGTATGTCATGACATCAATCCCTTGAACCTGCCCTTGGCCGACAACCCTTGCAGCTCTAGTGAACCGATCCCGGTCCGCTTTCCTTTTCGCCACACCTGCACGACACCCTTTGCTTCGTATGGCGAGACGTCCGCGTTGAGGGTCCCGACAGTGATATGAAGGCTATCTCTAACCTCGGCGGGCAATTTCGAGACAAACTCGTGCTTTTCTTGGCTTGGATCATCATCCCCATCATCCTCATCCCTGCCAGGTTCTTTGGCAAGCTGCAAGTCTTGGACGGTTAACGCCATCACCCTGTCATTCCAGACAAGGTGTCCGAGCGTGAACGAGAAGAAAGGCAGGACCGGTAATCGGTCAAGCGCGGTGCACCGTTCCCAAAGATCCTCCTCAGCGGGCAAGTTGGCCTTGTGCACGATCGTGATATGAGGTCGGTCCGTCACCCGTTGATCGCTGACCAATGTACGCCAAAACGACGTGCCATTGTATGGGATGTCGATGTCGTCCGACCGCGCCATCTGGCGAGCGACGACGGCCTCGAGATCCAGTTCGGCCAATATCCCAAAGTAGCGTGGTGGTGTAGGTACTTTCGCTTTCTTCTTCTTCTCGTCCTTTTTCGTCGCTGGCGTATATGCTTTGGCGACTGCTACGGCGTCGTCGATTTGTTCCTGGCTAGGTCGTTCCAAGCCAAGGATGTCGACGCATCCATCGACCGCACGTGCCACCGCCGCTTCGAGTGACTCACCCATATCCATCTCAATGCTGGCGTCGACTTCGCCATCGAGGAGCTCCTCCGTGCGGTGGATGAATTGCCAGATAATGTCTTCATGCGACTTTCCGACCTTGTCAGCTCGTAGAGACTGGTGTTTATCTCCACGCTCAGCGATACGATCTCCACACACGCGAAGTATCTTCGCTTGTGGCTGGTCCAGGGACCAATGTAGCGCGAGTAGACGGACTGGTGGATCGATTTTGGAAACTGCTTTGCGCAATTCCTCACGATGCTGTCGCTGATGGTTGTTTCTACATGTGAATTTTTTTTTGCGTGAACAAAATACATGGATGCGATCACATCGCACACTTACTTGTCAGCGATGACAACCTTGTGTTGTTCGAGGAGATGGATCACGTTTTTGATAAAGACGGGGGCTGGTTTCTTGGCTTGCACGTCATCGCTTTGGGTATGTCCGAACTGAAAGAGGTGGGCGAGTGCGACAGAGACCGATGTCTTGCCTGAGTTTCAGCGACGTTAGCCATACGACCATGGAGAGAGCAGGCATCGACTGACCACACCCTGGAACAGCAACGGGCACAATGACGGTCTTGCCAAACTCCTTCACAGCCTGGTCTTCCACCTCAAGGTGAGAGAGATCCGTCTTCCCTTGCTCGGTGCCTATCCACTTCAAAAACCGCTCCCTAGTAGCTATGATTCCCTTTCCCTGCGCATACCCATGAAAGGCGCTCCGGTTTGTTTTCATCTCATTCTTAACCCACTTGAGATAAACCTGTGTCTCCTTGCGCTTCATCTTGGACTTGGGGAGTTTGGCGTCATTGAGCGAGCCCTTGGTGGATAAGAGCGATTTTGTGATTTCCCTCCAGTCACGATACATCATATACGGCTCGTCAAACTTGACCTTGAAGAAGAAGGAAGAACCGGTTGGATACGGTGGTCGTTTGTCACGAGACGTCGAACCAGGTTTCGGGTCGACGATGCTGGTGCGGACGACAAATCCTTCTAGCGGCTCTCCCTTCCACGTTCCCGTCTCGGCGACCGCGTCAGTGAATTTCTTCACGTCTGCGAGTGTGTCGTATGCGATGGTCTTGGTCTTCAAGAAACCCCACTCTTCTGCGAACGCATCGACGACGTGCGTAGGAAGGGTGTGGAATACCTTGCGAGTCTCGTTTATGCCATGGAGATAAAGACCAGACTTGTCTGACGGATAGGCCAATACATGTTCCTCAAAATCGTCATCGCAAAGCTTCCAGAAAGGCGCCGTCGTCAGTTGGCAAACTTCAAACTATCTCCAGGGCTCGATCCTACCTCTGCTATTGCAGTCCAATTTTTCTCCCAGAGCGCGGCTGCGAGTTGCTCTTCCGTCTTTTCTTTGGATGCGAGATGTGTTTTGAGCCATCGGTGGCCAGCTTGTGAATGTGTCTCTAGGACGCCATCCATCTCTCCGAGGGCGTGTTTCGACGTGACGATCAAGTTGGAGGGCGAGATGGCGGCAATGAAGATGATGCAGCCATTGGACTTGACCGACAATGTATATTCTGGACCAGTGTGCGCCTCCAAAGACGACCACTATCATCCCCAATCGACCAATGACAACAAGGAAACCGAAACGGGAATCAAAATCCATCTCGTTCGCAACTCCAAGAAAACTCTAAACTCACGTCTGTCCAAGGTACCTCCCCGATGTTGAAGAACTTGTCATAGCCACGGGCGACGATCTGATACCGAGGTTGATCGCTCCCTGCCTCCGTTTTCAGCTCTCTTGTGAATAGACCTCGGGCGAGTGTCGGGAACGGTGACGGAACGTCGTAGTATTTGAACTCGTTCATCTTCCAGCTCCGAATCTTGACCGCGGGGTCCGATGGGGCAGGATACACAGTCGATCGGACGAGCTTGGGCGACTTGTGTGAAATCCGATGGAGGTCAGCGACTAGCTGAGAGTCTTGGGCGTTGAAACGCGGTGTTGTCATCGTTGGAGGTGCCTGGAGAAAACGAAGAAATAGAGAGTCAAAGGGGACGGACGTGATGGGGCATATGGACTGAAGAAAGCGCGGCGCAGACAGCGTCAGAAATTCAATGTTGGGCGCGAGTCAGGTTGGGTTGCTCGGACGTGAGTCGAGTTGACTTGGAAATGGATCCGAAGCTAATAGACGGGAGTGGGTGTTTCAACCTCGAGTCAAGATGGATGGTCGATAGTCCAACTCGCGCGGTCGACGTCGAGGAGACAGACAATACCTGATCGTATGGTGGCATTGGGGCACTGCCACCTAATTATGACATCGCACCAGACGAGAGTGGGACAAATAACAGATCCACTGTCGAATATGTAACTAACTTGCTCCCGCCCCGACCCCCACAGCGAATTCCTCACTCCTCAGTGTACAACTTTGTTCGTGTAGTTACACCCGCAAGCAACCAGGTCGACCAAGCCAGTGATGGAATTTACAAGCACATAATACACTCTCTCGTATCAAGCAACACAAACACAAACCGATCCCAGGTCATCAAACAGAGTCTTTACATCACCGTACAACCCCAGCCCCCCCTCTCCCGTTCCTGCTGCGCTCTGCGCCTTTCTGCTGCTTCTCGGAGCATACGATCTCTCACACGTCTCTCTTGCTCCTCGAGTTCTCGTTCCCGTTGCAACCTGATCAAACGTTCCAGTCTCTCTTCCCCCTCGCGCTGGCGTTCCCTAGCCTGTTGTGCCGCGCCGAGATAGTCGGCACCTAAAATGCCAGCGACCGGGTGCAACCCCTGACGTGCGCCGTTTGCATTGTGCAACGCAGCCACCCGACGCACATCCAGCTGTCTAAACAGCTCTCGCTGTTCTTCGATATCGACCGGAACACCGATGTAGACAGGTGCCTCCGGAAACGCCGGGACATTATCATAAATCGTCCCATGCGCGGTGTTCATGTGATGGTAAATCGTCTGGCCGGTAAAGACCCCCATACATCGCCAACAAATGTGTGCGCCGCATCTATAACAAGGTAGCCATCACATTAATTGTCAACATTCACTGACTTGCCCGACGAGTTTAGTCAAGATTGTTCGGAATGTTTTTGCGTACCGGCACGTCATGTGATTACATCCCTCCAATTTCTCGATTGGTACGCTGCACTGGGGACATTTTTTCACGCGTCCGCCTTGCGAGGCAATCCAGGCGTCATTGAGGCGCTCCTGCTCCGCAGGATCTCGTCGTGCTTTGCTCTCAGCACAAGAGAGGCTCTCATGCCCATCTTCGTGACATCCGTTACACACGGCGGAGAAACAGGACGGACAATGGAGTATTTGAGGCGCTGCGCCAGCCTGGCAGGCACGGTAGATTTGCGTGCAGTCCGGCGTTTTACAGTGCTTGAACACCTCGGGGTGTTTCGCGATATACGCGTCGAATGCTGTTTCGAGAAGCCGATTGAACGATGCTGGAGGCAGAAACTGTTGAATTGTGGGAATGGCGAGCGGAACGCGACACCGAGCTTCATCCCCAAGGCAAGTCAGGGGTAACTGATCCGAGTCGAGAGCCGATGAGACGAAATGGCGGAGGCAGGCGACACAGTACGTGTGACCGCATCCCAGCTGATGCGGAGAAGACACACTGTCGTAGCAAATTGGGCACGTTTGGCTGCCCTGCAATGTGTTGGGGAGGCCACCATCACCTTTATGAGAGAGCGTGATAAGACGATCGAGAGCATGCCGTGCTTCTTCGCCACCGGACACCGTTATCTTCCTGGAGGACATTGTGAACCTGACGTTATTCTCTCCGAGGGTCTCTTTCAGCTGCTGGATACCCTCTCTGACAAAGAAGCCAACAGAATGCCGCGCGAGGGTGATGGTATAGTCCAAAGAAGCGAGCCTGTCGAGCTCGCGTTTGATCATCTCGCGAGCGTTATCGACAGCTCTTGGCGTCCCGTAGACCTTCAAGGATTGCCGTTTCCAATCGGCGCGTAAGTATGCTCCAGTCTCTGATAGCACGCGGAGAGCAAACGGATTGCCGGGATTGCCCAATGACCGATGCCAACCCTCTACTTTGTCCCCTCTAGCGAGATTCTCGACCCTCACCTTTAAGGCACCCGTCGCTTCCTTGACCGACCCGGAAAGTTGAATGCGAACAACGTTCCCCAAGTCGCGCACATTGAGTGTGCAAGCCCTCC
>JBBPQD010000508.1:0-11131 GCA_038092355.1 Caloboletus inedulis
CACGTACCCATAACGAGCAAGTCGTTGTTGCACCGTGTGGGATTATTCTTGGCCGGGACACCATGTTTGGCACTGAGGCCATAGCTAGCGTTGCGGTGAGCCCATCCTTTGTTGCATATGTATGGTATTTACTCATCAACCACTATAGGAGTTTCTCAAGCGCACCTTTCGAATTGATATGCTAAAGCCAGATCACATCATCTTCGACAATAACTGCAGCCTCGCACAGCATGTCAAGGGAGATCCTTTTTTTGCCAATGTCGGTCTTTCAGTGGACGTTTTTCACTTCAAATCCAAGCATAAGGAAACGCATACGTTCTGCCAGGAAAATTGCAATCCTGCAGCCTTTCCTGAGCTTCTTGGCGTGGATGGTAAGGGATGGTTTTTCAACTCGTCCGCTGCTGAGCAGACAAATGTATGGCTGGGGGGATATCATGCTATCTGTTGGGAGATGCTCGTTGATAAGTATGACTTTTTTTTGGACCAGATGATCTTACGACGCAACCGTATTACAAAGGCCAAGCTGGACAAGCAGGGGCACTGTCCTGGGAACTGGCCGCTTACTTCCTTGTCACCCAGTCCATAGTTAATTCTTTACAAGTTGTATAATGGTACCACTTGTATTCAAGAGCGTGTTATGAATCTTATGATGACGAAAAAATGAATAATATACGGGTGACAATATTCCTAGCAATAATGCAAATCTAATGTAGACACAACGAATGATAACGAATAATAACAATACAGTGACTATTTCTGCTTTCGTACCGCCGCACGCATCTTTCTCCTAGCTGCTTTCAAGTCTGCATCCTTGGGAGGATACGCTGCTATGAATTTTGAGTATTGACCACCTTCATCATATCCAGCTGCAAGAGCCTGGTCTCGTGCGTCTCTTGGAGCTTGTAACCAGCGCGCCTTGTGATCATAGTAGGTTGAAGACTTGAAGGGAATACCGAAGAATTGCTCAAACTGCATCTCCAGTGTAAGGTTACCTTGACGCTCGAAGCCAAAGGACCGGTGGACATCAACAGTGTAGAAACTGGATGGAAACTTAACATATTCGGCGGAGATGCCCCCAACAATGCGCGCACATGTTATCTTGGCAACATATGGATGCACAGGTAAAGCATCGTCCTGACTCGGAGTACTATCTTCGTCTGATGATTGGCCTGCTTCACATATAGTCAGTTGCTGTGTCATCAAACCGACATCACTCACCATCAGTGTCCCTAATGCGTGTTGAACATGGAAGTCGTAAGGGCTGGCATGACTGCTGGATGTTGCGTGTCGGCAGATTGGATCGATCAACTGTCGAGGAGGGAGGAGCGACTGTTGACTTTTGTGAGTTGAGTCGTGGTGTAAGATCTCCCACGATCGTAGAGGCATCGTCCTCGACATCAGAGAATGAAGGTATCTCTATTACCTCACAAGGTTGATTCTGCTTTGCATGATGGCGTGCTATATCTGTCTCAACCAACTTGCGCTTGGCTCGTTTGCGTTCTTGAGTGAGCATTGTGCGAAGGTTCGGCTGGTGCTGCAGAGAGGACATAGTGCGACCATACAGATGATCAAAGCTAGGGAAAGACTTGACGTTGACGGCTTTGAAAAAGAGTCGCTGCCCAGGTGTAGCAATCATGATTGTGCTGTTGACCTTCATCTTAACCCAATAGTCGAGGTCGGGATTAAAGTAGTGGATGGGGGAAGAGAGCTCCTCGTCAACCTGTGCAAGCTCAAGCTCAACGAGGACCTGGCTGGTGAGCTTGAAATACGGGTAGTTAAAACCCTGAAAATTGACAGACGTGGGCTCAACATCGTCCTTTCAACATGGCCAGGCACAATCAGACACATGATAGCTGATGCGAAAACAATGTAGCATACCTGAATAAAGCTGAAGGCGACAACATTCTCCAATGCCCGCTTCCGCTGTAGGGCTTGTTCTGCATCTTTTCTACGCTTTTCCTCAGCTCGTTGCTGAGCTGTGGCAACATGCTCAACCAAAAAGGGCCTTAGGTGAGACACGTAGCGGGGATTTCCTGATGGATCTGAGGCAGTAATCTGGACTTGAGACGATGAGGCGAATGTTTGTGAGGGAAGCAGAGCAGATTCGGAGGAGCCTGATGCGCGTGGCAGAGCTGGTAGTGACTGTGCAGGAGGAGAGCCTATGGGAGAGGCGATATGGAGGTTCGGCTCAGAGAGTAGCAGAGGGTCAAACTGGAATGACGATGGAGACCGCCTAAGTGTTGACGACTCAGCATCGGTAATGGAATCTTCCAAGGATAGTATAGGGTCGCTTTGTGCAGGTGGCAGAGACAGTATCAGGGATGGCCGCGAAGAGGAACCAACAACTGTTTGTGAGCTCGAGGAGCCAGCAACAGGATGACTGGTAGAAGTTTCTGCAGTGACAAAGTGCCCCTCACAGATGCACCCGCCAGCTCCTCAGCAATGTTTCCGACACATGCGACGCCGGCATGAATGGGCCACCCGCTTAACTTGGCACGTGCGATGGGCACAAATCCCATTGGCAGGCTCGACAGCTCCCTGCAATGCCAAGGGCAACGATGAGCTTGGAGCACCAACGTCTGCCCCTGCCTGAGGCCCAGGTAAGGTAGCTAAGGAACAGTCAATATTAAAATACTGGTACCAGATATAGTACGCACCAGTCTGTGTAACAGTTGGTGATGTCCTTGGACTGTTACCTAGGCCATCAGCCCATCGGTACCACTGGCAGCTGCGTTTACACTAAAAACCAAATGAATGGATAGAGTAAACCACCGAAAAAAGAGAAAACGTACAACATAGTATGGCCGTCCAGCGTGCCGGGAATTAGAATGAACAACAAAGCGGAGTGGTACGTCTTGACCACATGAGTCACAACGACGTGTGGCAGGATATGGCGGAGGTATAAAGGGCATCAGAGATGAGAGGAAGTTGATGATCTTGAAGCTAGAAATGAGTGGACGAAAGCCATCGTCCATGTGCTGATGAGCATGGCAAAGAGCGACTGAGAAGGGATTAACAGTTAATTAGTAACAAAGAAGGATGTGGCTGACTTACTTGTAAGTGCGAAGGGAAACACGCACATGGTTGGAACTGTTGGCCGTCACGGTTGCAGGTGGTGTAAATTGGGCGTCAAGGGGGTGGCTGCAGATGTGCATCAGGACAGAGTCAGGTAAAGAGAACAGGCAGTAACAAAGCTGCGAGGAAGGGGACAGGGGAAGACGTACATGGTTGGAGCTGTTGACTGTTGTGGTCGTTGTAAATTGTGTGTCAAGGGAGCGGCTGGCTGCAGATGCGCATCAGGATGGAGTCGGGTAAAGAGAATGGGCAGCAACAAAGCTGCGAGGAAGGGGGGAAGGACGTGATAAAAGAAGGGGAGGGTGGCCGATAGAGATGCGGGGGTGAAAGGGAGAGGAAGGTTGCACGACACAATGTTTATATACCAGAAGGCTGCAGGATGCCAACAAGTCAAAAATGGAAATTAAAGAGAATGGTAATGGCGTCATGAGCAGCAATGACGCACCTGAAAATCAAGTGCTTCCATTCTTGCTTAATTGATAAAATGTTGTTGTGCTGTATGGCATAGTCTGAAGTGAGGGGAAGGTGTGACGCGTGCGTTCTGTCCTGCTTTCTGAATGGAATGGTTCCAGTGGGATTGGGATAGGAGCTTTTCGGGCATGATTGGTAGGAGGAGAGCGAGTGAGGGCGTCGGGACACAGGGAAAGGGACTCGGAGGGCAAGAGAGAACGTTGGCGTGTAGGGGAAGGGTAGGGCAAGCGGGGGCGTTGGCACGCAGGGCGAGGGAGGGTGCATGCTGGCATGATACAGGTTAGGTTATCACCGTTTCGCTCGTCACTGCCATGTCTCCCAACCTGCAGTCTTTGGAGCTCATCCAGTTGAATAACTATTTGTCCCGTATGGTCATTCGTCCCTTCACTCAACAATCAATCTTATCCACCATTGCATTGCAGTTGTTACGATGATCATCAACACAGATGGATTCCAATCTGACGTAAGTTATATGAACACAGTGAATGCGTGAAATACTGTACCATCATCACTATTGTCTGTTTACTCGCACTGCAGCTTCGTTCTGAGAACGACAAGCATATATACTACTCAAAAGAGGTATGGTAAGCATTTAATTAGCTATGGGAGGCATGGCGGGCACAGTGGGCATGGCTAATATGATTTACAGTACCCTAATGATGACCGGTTATTGACATGTTTGATGGTTTATCGTCATGCTAATCTATTCTTTGTTAGGTATCATGCAGTGCCAGTATCCGGCATGGAGGAGTCTCTCTGCCCCCCCATGGACAAATGAGATGTCAACGACTCAGGGAGAGGGAGCGGGCAAACTTGTACCATCAGTTGCAATCAGCCGTCGTCACCACCTTCAGCTTCCACAAGTTCATGCGACAAGTCGGGTGCATCGCTCACCATCGGTGATCTCCCTCACAGACTCGGAAAGTGAGGCGTCTGCGCCATCGGTTTCAATTGGCCTACGTCGCCACCTCCGCTTGCCAGGCCATGCAACTACAAGTCGGGTGCGTCGCTCGCCATCGGTGATCTCCCTCACAGACTCGGAAAGCAAGGCATCTGCGCCATCGGTTTCAATTGGCCTACATCGCCACCTCCGCTTGCCAGGCCATGCAACCGCAAGTCGGGCGAGTCGTTCACCATCAGTGATCTCCCTCATGGCTTCCAATGTAGATACTCGCATCCCCTCACCACCTCCTCAGCCGATTATCCAGTGGGGAGCCCAGGGATGTGTCCGTTCCCATGGAAACTCGCACGAGAATCCCATCGATGTTGAAAGTGTTCGCATTTGGCCTGACGATTTTCATGTCTGCGATATC
This sequence comes from Caloboletus inedulis, assembly GCA_038092355.1. NCBI lineage: Eukaryota > Fungi > Basidiomycota > Agaricomycetes > Boletales > Boletaceae > Caloboletus > Caloboletus inedulis. The sequence goes on from JBBPQD010000508.1 coordinate 4,860, forward strand.
GCACAGTTCATCAGGCTTACCCGCCTTCCCGGCCATCAACAGACGCTTCGCAAGTTCTTTGAGGAATACTTTGGGATGCCATACTCCCCACAGACGTTTAGGCGGGCCCGAGGTACATGGGAGCGCCAAGAGAATGAGATACTCCACGAAGAGTTTATCGATTACAGTCGGTCAGACAAGGGACTGTGGTCAGCATTCCTGACAAGGGTAAATCATAATTTCTAGCATACTACTACCGCACTGTGGTCTAAGACTCTCATTGTTGTCTATCAATACCATACTTGTCGATTTGTAGCATACATACAGTATTATTTGGAAGTAGATGTATACAAGTGGCGAAAAGCTACAATTTACCTGATGACGATAGACTAGCCCATAGGCAAATTGTACTCTCGGCAGAATGAGAGCGCACAGTATGTCGCCGCCATCTTCAGTCCCGTGCAACAGAAGTAGCGCGTGCATAGACATGAGGAGGTAAGGGCCACTTGATCGTCCTCTGTGGTTGTGTGTGCGAGTGGCAGAGAATCACCAAGTGGACGAGTACGAATGGTGGCGGCTTTGGAATGGTCGCCAGAGGATGCGTTACGGAGACGAGAAGATGGGGGCATGCAGGGGTAGGTGAACCGTAAGCGAGCAGCGCCTGCGTGCGGAGGTAGTGGCTGGCATACGATGTGGCACAAGATTAACTAATGAGGGCACGTGAGGCTACATGCTCAGAGGTTCGGACAATGTTCGGAGTCGGACATGTTCGGAAACGCCATTTCATGGACTTTTTGCCTTTGAAGCCCTCCGGGAATTCCGATACGGTGGCCGACATGTCGAGCACGTTCAGAATATTGAAAAGGATACTGGCAAGTCCCTCGACTATTGCTAACAGCGCACAGTATCCTGTCCATTGTCGCGCTACTCGGACGCGTAGCTTTGCGTCGCAAACGCCAACTGGGCTGCAGTCATGGCTTTCACGTTCATCGAACGCATCATCTAGACCCGCCAGGCTGATATCTCATACCCCCATGTCCACGCACTCCTCGCCCTCTCGCACGCCCCATTCCCACTTTGCCCACCACCACCAAGCCCGTCAACAGCTCCATGCAACCCGGAACCGGAACCTGCTCATGTACAGTACCGCTACCGTACGCGTTCTGGGATTTCTCTCCGTACTCATGGTTCATTTTCTCTTCTATAGGTTGTCTTAGTTGTAGGTGTGACATATGCGGCCGTGCCCCTTTACCGTATGTTTTGTGCGGCCACGGGGTTCGCTGGTACACCCTCAGTCGTCTCTACATCATCCGGCCGTTTTGACCCCTCCCGATTGGTGCCTGTCGAAGGAACGCGACGTATTCGCGTGCATTTCAATGCAGACCGTTCGGAAACATTATCCTGGAAATTCTTTCCGCAGCAAAAATACGTGGATGTCTTGCTCGGTGAATCTAGTTTAGCATTCTACAAAGCCAAAAACGAGAGCAAAAGGGATGTTATCGGGATTGCGACCTACAACGTGACTCCGGATCGGGTGTGTCACAATCACCTTTTTCTGATACGAAGCTGCACTAACGAAGCTTTGGCGGGCGTGTCAGGTTGCGCCCTACTTTTCCAAAGTAGAGTGCTTCTGTTTCGAGGAGCAAAAGCTTCTCGCAGGCGAAGAAGTCGACATGCCCCTTCTCTTTTTCATAGACAAGGACATGCTAGATGATCCTTCATGTCGGAATATAGACGACGTCGTACTGAGCTACACATTTTTCAGGTAGCCCCTCCGCACCGTCTAATTGGTGTTCCTACTAACATAAACCCTTACACCGCAGAGCTCGCCGAAATGCTCAAGGACACCTCGAACCCGACGCAGCAGATGATGTGGTACAAAAATCGCTCGGATTTGACAGTTACGAGCATGCCCCACGGACAGAAGTACCGTAGGAGTTGAGAAAAGGTATCTTTAGAGTGTGCAGATTGGTCTATACCCGTTAATCTCTACTTGCTTAAATCGCTGTCTTGAGCTTGGTCTATCCCATCCCATGCTCTAGAGGTGCGAAAGTGTGGAACATCCCAACTTGATTATCAACCCCGCTTGTCACGAGTCCCAAATTTGCTCGGAATGATATGATCTAAACGAACCAAGCTTGTTGATCGCGGTGAATCATACCATTGGCGACGCATCTGGTATGGTCTGACCGTGAGCCGTCGTCCACCATATGGAACATTTAACTTGGACGTTCGCGCGATTCCGGGCTGACGGATGGTGTCGTGACCGCGTGGAACGGAGGAAGATCTTGGAGATTACATTCATTGTGAAAATTGCGAAAAGACGGAGATAAGTGTGGTGGTGAGAACAGGATGTTGTTTAAAAGTGGTAGTCGTCGGGGTATGCGGCGTTGGCCAGCGACGATCCTTGAAGTCGGTCGCTACTTGCTGAGTTGAAGTTTGCGGCTCTGTCCTCGCCATTCATGACATCCTCGAGCCCGCAGTGGGACAGCCGCAACCGCGGTTTTATCTCGCCAGCAGAACTACAACAGCTCAGGCAGTCCAGCCCAGGCAGAGCCGTCGACGTACACGACTTTCCAGCACGACCCCCCAACGACTCTTCCGCCCTCCCCCAGGTACAAGATCATAACCTAAACGACAGCCACCCACGGCCAATGCCTCCTTCATCTCAGTCTCATACCCGTACTTCCTCCTTCTTCTCCTTTCGCAGCAAACACCAACAAGAATCTCAACAAGAATCCCCCCCTAACGCTAATCCATCTGCCCTTCACAACAGACGTCCCAGCAACCCAAACGGTGCCCCGCCAACCGACTTTGGTGGCCCCGCACCCCAGATGGGTCAATCAAAGTCGCTCGGTCCAACGAGGTCCCCCACAGACGAGCAGCTGGACCACCAGCAGCCAGACGCGGTCCGTCAGTCATCGTTAGCCAGTGGACAGCCCGCTCCGCCGTCACTTCACCCTGAAATTCGCTCCGTCGTCCAGTTGACCCTTGCCCATGCCCGCAAGGTGTACTTTTCCGGCCCACTCGTAAAGCGCCTCGAGAGACAGCCAGATGGCCAACGACCACTCAAGGACGACGGTTGGATTGACGTCTGGGCACAGCTCGGTGGGACAACCCTCAGTGTATGGGACATGCGTGAGGTGGAAGAAGCGAATAAGCAAGGCAAAGAGGTCCCCCCAACTTATTTCAACATAACAGATGCCGTGCGTTTCCAACTTATGATGCCCACGCGCCTGATTAAACCATGATCACAGTTCGTTCAAGTTCTCGGTTCTATCACTGTCCCTGCTACGGATGACCAGCCTCCAAAAAAATTCACGAATGTGCTTACACTTAATACTGCTGGCTCAAATCTCTTGTTATTCAGCTGTCCATCGACTCCAGCTTTGATATCATGGTCAACCGCACTTCGGCTTTCTGCATGGGAAAAGTCGCGACTTGAGGAGATATACACGGCCCATTTGATACGAATCACTTTACCTGGTGGTACGGGATACTTCATTCAGCGTTGTCAAACATTCAAGTAACGAAATCATTTGCATAGGCAGGGAAACGCATTCAACTCTACAGCGCGGCCGCATGGAAGGCTGGGTACGCATCCGTGTCGCTGGGCAAACTGACTGGAAACGCATGTGGATGGTGGTGTCTGCTGCATCACAATCTGAGGTTCCTGCTCCACCATACGGTGACGGTCGCAAGAAGCGCATGTCCAGTCTCTTCTCGCGGGACCAGAATGAGGATCTGCCGCCGCGTCCTGTACTGTCACTCTACGCATCGTCAAAATTGAAGGACAAGAAGAAGGCTTTGCTGACGTTCAAGAACGTGACTCAGGCATTCGCGGTGTATCCCGAGCGCCCAGAGCTAATTAATCGGAGCACGTTGATGAAGCTGGAAGGTTTACTTGGCGACGAAGAGACAGCGGGTGGCATGAGAGGACGGGAAGGATGGTTGCTCGTCATGCCAGAGCTTGAGGCCGGAAACACGCAACCGTCAGAGATGTTGAGGTGGCTTGTTGGTACGTGTTCTCGTTTTCATGTGCATTCACCAGCTGACTTGGGCCTCAGCGCTCCATGATGCTTTTGAACTCTACGGACGACCTAAATCTTATACATGGGACCCTCGAGATCCAGTATCAATGATGTTCGCTTACCCCGTTGGGCCCGCTCGAGATGTAAGAGTCCCCCTGGTCCTCGTAACTTCCGTCTAAAATGTGATTTAAGCTCCTCTTCCTGGACAGAGAGCTCGCAGAAACAATGGATCCGAGGGATGATCGCACGTCGACTATTCGCTCTCGTTTATTGAACGTGTTGCACGAACGAGTGCCTCAAATTAATCCTCAGTCGCGACCGGATGGTACCCCTGCCCTCCCTCCCTTGACCTTGGGGACAGAACCCTCTCGGCAGCACCCTCTACCCGCACCCCCAGCTGCTCAGACGGTGGAACAATCTCTGCGACTTCCACAATTACCCACTCTGAGCTTCAACAACTCTTCCCCACAACCACAATCTCGTCCCGTCGATCCAACTATTGGTCGTACACTGACACCTATCACGGAACTGAACAGTGCTCGTGAGACCCTGACTGACTCGGCGCGTGCACTGGGCCCTTCCCTGTCAACTGATCAGTCTCACGGATTTCAGCAACACGCTTCAGAATCGGATGAGAATGAGCCTCTTGTAGCGTTCATGGCAGGCGCTGCCTCCCTCATACACGAGAATGGAGAGGGTGGTTCGATATTCGGCCGGCCGTCAAGTCCCCCTCCCACAAGTGGAACGTCTCGCAAACTCAGTGGGGACTCTTTTGGAAAGGGCACCGGTTCTCGTCCCGACTCCAAGCTGTCGCCAAGTGCAGAGAATGCTATGACAAAATCACAGGAGACGTCTGGCTCCGTGGGAGGTGTAACAGAAGTCATGGGAGTCAGGTTACCCTTCTCGCCACTGACTTCGCCCGAATCACCTTCGTTCTCAACAAATTCAAGCATGTCGGTGCGCTCACCTACTCCCGGAAATCAAGGTTTTACCCTCCAGTCGCCTGGATCTCCCGGTTCGCCTGGGATGTCATCAAGATCTCCTCCTAGCTCTCCAGCTTACTCGATGTTGACGTCCCCCCATTCCATGTTGGAAAAGGATCTACCCTCTATCCAAGTTCTGCAGGCTACTCAACCTTTGTCCTCCCCACCCTCAAGGTCGTTGACGCGCAGCACCTCGAGTGCAGTTCCCCCTGTCCCTGATAAACCCATGTCACCGTCTCCGCCTTCTTTGTCTTCAACACCTGTTTCGAAACTTACACCAGTACCCCCACCGGCAGACCCCCAGAGTGTATTCACAGATGCACTTTTCTTCATGCAGCAACTCGATGAAAGGTCGGGCCCCCCACGCCGCATGCCCACGACTATCTCCGAAAATTCAGATTCGACTTCCGTATCAGACCCTGGTCGGCCTTCGCACACATCTCTCTCAGGTGCAACTTCCCCTTCCCAACCTGCACGAAGCGGTCCAGAACCCTCGCTTAGTAGTTCCCGGCTTACGCTTGGCCGTAAACCTTCCGGTGCACGTGCACTCACTGGTAGCGGCGCTAGCCGAGTACTAAATCAAGATGCCTCATCGGTTTCTTCGCCTGAGCACCAACAACTTCGCAGGGTACCCGACAGCGACACTGACACCATGTCCGACCACGGGGAACTTGAAGCTACGCCAGCACCGAAGAAGGTTCAGCTGGATGATGTGAACGCGGATGCGCTCGCTGCGTTGTCGTTCTTAGACGCTGGCGCGGCTGCCACTCCCGCGCCTGCAAAACAGCCCGCGGCAAGTACATCTGCTGAGGACACTGTAAAACCACCACCTCCACACACTCAACCATCTCCACAACCAGTAGAGAGCTCGTCAGCTGCTGAGAGCTCGGACAACGCTGGGCAGTACAAATCGACATTCGCGCCATCAAAACAGGCTGTGCAACGCAAGGCAAGATTACAAGCACAACAAGCGGCACATCAGGCTGCCGTTCACAGGCCTGGGAGAGTGAACGGGAAGCGTGGATCAACTGCAAGAATATCAGGATGGAATGAAACCAGCGACGAGGACGAAGAGGAGGAGGAGGAAGAGGAAGAGGAAGAAGAGGAAGCTGATTCCGACGACGAGCCCTCGACTACAGGTAGCAAACAACCTTCTCAAGGGTCCGTTCATGCACCCACTCCCGCGCCCGCACCAATCGGTGGCACACCCATTCGACCTCTCCGGCCGCAGAGTCGTACGCAATCGCCAGCCGAGGTTGCCACTGCAACTGATGCTAAC
>JBBPQD010000509.1:0-11121 GCA_038092355.1 Caloboletus inedulis
ACCGCCCACACAAAGGCCCAGAGGACGATCGTGGTGATGAAGCGACCTCACAAGTAGGTCATTTCCAATCTACCCTAGAAACTCAGAATCAAAGTGAGTTTATTGTTGCTATCTCGCTTATGTTCGGGTTCCGTTCTTGTGATTCCAACCTCTACTTTGTGTTAGACAGCCCGACTGTAAACCCTGATGTTTCGGTTAGGGACGCCGTATTTCCAAAACGTCCCCCTCCTGCGCACAGCAAGTCGGGTGCTGCATCCCCTCCGTTCTTGAATACCTCCTATATTGGACAGGATCAACTCGAGATCTATCCCTTCCTATATCCATCCTCTCAGCAGCATCCCATCCATCGTCACCACTCACAGGGTACCACAGCTTCCGGTAGTGGTGATCGTGGGGTCGCTTCTGGATCCGGTGGTGGGAGAGGTGGAATGTGGGACTTCTTGTTCAGTCGCTTTGGTCCACATGCACCAAAAACGCCGACCGTCGGTGCACCCAACGCCAAACGATCCTCAACGCAACTCTCAGGCCCTATCGCCCCTCAGTCCAACTTTGACCCCACCCCAGCCGACTGCATACCACCGGCCTACTTTTCAAATTCCATTGAAGGTTCTGCTCTCGACGACTCTCCTCCTACTCTCAGCCTCAACAAAGTCCTTCCCCAACCACTACAGCAACATCAACCACCCCCACCTAACGTTGCTACCCTTCAGTCGTCCTTTTTTCAATCGTTCAACGTTAACCCCACCTCAGCCAACAACATGTCAGCCTACCTCACCCCCGGTGACCCCGGCGCTGTCAATCTTCGTCAAGTCGAGTTTGATAGCGGTTGTCCAGGTCATAATCACCTGTCCCGCTCAGAGGATATGGCTTCTTCCCCTAGTGTATCCACCTTCACCTCCACAGGAATCCATCGATCTGCACCCGCAGGAGATATTGCCTTCCATTCGCGGCCACTCTCGCAGAGCTCCTCTGGACCACGTGGCGGCGGGGATGGGACCTGGAGCGCACTGTCCTCCAACCGCCCCAGTCCGTACCCCAGCCAGACGGCGACGATCGAACATACAGCTGGTGCAAGCTCTCGTCGCAGGAGGCACGGCGCCAACTTTTTGTGCCCTGTGCCAGGCTGTGGCAGTACGTTCACAAGTTTCTTCAGCTTGAAGGGTACGTTGGTCAACTCGAATGTGTTGCTTTATCTCATATACTAACCAACTTACCAGGTCATATGAAGTCCCACGACATGGACGGCCCTTTCCAGTGCAAGTGGCCTGGCTGTGGCAAGAGCTTCGTCCGAGAGCACGACTATAAACGCCACGAGCAGTTGCATTCTGCACGCCATACCTTCACTTGCGAGGGGTGCAACAAGACTTTTACTCGCATGGGTGCTCTGAACCGGCATCGTGAGTATCCTTGCTTGATCCACGACAACGACTAATCGCCTATCTCTGCCCAGTACGCTCCGAAGGCGGTGCCGAATGCCAGCGCATTTTAGATGCTGCCAGGGACTCGGAAAGGCCACCGATTACCAAGACTGAAGAGAAGGGATGGCCTGGCATGGGTGGCACGGCTTAATATCCGATCATGTTGATCCATCTGTTTTACCGCAAGTCACCCTCGGTGTCGATATCATCCGATGCGCACCAACATAATAATATTCATCCATATTGATGTTGATTGTACGACCCACCATCTGCTACCCTTTCGTATATCTTGCGTACTGTGCACCGTTCTCCATATTTTTATTATTTCTTGTTCTTCTTTTTGGCCTGTGATCGACGTTTGGTTCCTGCTGCATAGCTCATCGTAGATATTGGTGGACGTTAGTTAGCCTAGCATATCTGTATCACTGGAACAAAAGAATAGGGAAGTCTACTCGTAACTGCCATGTGCTACTGCTCTGCTCCTTACTTGATATGTATTGATCTCACCCCCGAAGTTTGCATGGCTAAGGGCGCAGTGTCGGATACCCCAGATCCGAAAGCTGAGCCGGAAATCAGCGTCCCAAGTGGAAGGGTTTTATTCCCTCCTGTCATACCAGGAGTCCAGACTACAGTCGATCACAGTGATCGTAGATTCGTGACATTACGAGAAATTATATTACATGGCCGGGAAAGAGCACTTGTGTGCTAGAAGAACTTGAAACGAAATACACGCGTCGCATACCACCCACAGTCGTTCGTCATCGAAACCCAACATGGTTTCGTGACGGCTGTCTCGCCGCATTCTTGTCGGGAGGCATTTCATGGTGACCTCCCTTTAGATGCCGCTTGAGGGAGTCTTCGCGAGCAAAGAACTGTCCACACTCGGCGCAGTGTACTCTCCCCTTGAAATGGACCGTCAAGATATGTCGCGCCAGGCTTTCTTTATTCAAGATCGTCCCGCATTGTTCCCAGAGACATATTTCACGTGCTTTCTCTTCTCCCGGTTTGATACCATGGACGTGCTGTAAATGTGCAACGACGCTCCGCCTGTCTGCGTTGACATGTGTGTCGCAGAGTGCACCGTCGGGGGTGAGCCACTGACATTCAAAAAATTGAGCCTGGCGATACAGTCCACGTGTTGGTTCGTTGTACGGAAACGCGGCAGATTGGATAGGTGACTTGACATCGTGCGTCAACGCGATCGACACTTGTGGATCAGCGCGCGCGTCGGGAAGAAAACCTTGATCTGCAAAAACACCGAGGAAGTCCGAGGTGGAGAGACCCGTATCCCCATCGGGAGAAGAAGCGCATATGTCCATGCTCCCATCCAAAACGTCTCGCGTCCATCCGTAATACTGTCCCACGTTTTGGTAGGAATGGGTGACCATCGGGGACAGTGATTGGGGAATGCTCGTGATGGTGTAGGGAACAGGAAGAGCAGGATGCGGCTCAAAATCACGGGACCAGCTACAAAGGGGTCCGTACGGTGTCTGCTGCTGGTTTTGCAGCGGGGGAACGGACGCGTGAGTCTCGTGCGCCGAATTGGAGCTCATCTCGCTCCACTGTAACTGACACGACCAAGGATCGGAAGCCATGCTGAAGTCCACACTCCCCGTCGCACTGGGAGTGTGCAAACTTCCATACGGAAAATGTCCTGTAGGGACTGCGAGCCGCTCCGCGGTGGCGGGGGAAGGCAACGGAGAGGAGTGTGAGTTAGCAAGTAAACTCTGTGGTTGTTTGGCATACGAGGGACTGTCAAGATTGCGAACACGGGTAAATCAACATGGTTTTCGCGGTCAACATCAAGAGTTGAACCTACCAACAAATATCCGTTGGATACTCCCAAGGGTGTTGAATATCTGTAAGAAATTGCTCTATCGAGTGTACTTGTTCGCCAACGTTATCCATTTATGCAACCACTTGCGAGGAAATGGACGAGAGTTAGAAATCTGGAACTGGATATTGAAAAAGAAATCCTCCCCTTCCTGCCTTTATACTGAAAGGCACTGGAAAAACGAACAGATGCGGCGCATATGACATCAGCACCGTTCTCGAATACTTTCCGCTCGATGCCGAAGCCTGAGCGATTTCACCATGGAGGCTCCGCAGAGCTTGCCAGACTGACAGGATATGATAGTGGATTTCGGCGTTCGACGTTCACCGCAAAGGAACCCAACGAGGACACTACATTTGTCAGAACCAGTGATTCCCTAGTAATTACCTGCCACCGAGGAATGATCGACCAGTAATCGACGAGCGCTTGCCGGCAATCTACGTTGCAGGGTCGAGGTTCAACGTTTCAAAGTCATCATCGTGGCCATGGGCCAACAGGGGCCAACACCCCGGAGTAGACACTGCGGACCAAGACACCACAAGGTGGTGAAACGCCACATGCCGTGTCTCCTGCCACGGAGCTTGCCAAGCTTGCCGAAACACCAACAAGATCATGGCGGGTTTCCGGGTTCTATGTTCACTGCAAATGGGCCCAGAGAGGACACCAGCATCTGCAAGAGTCAGGTATTGCCCAAGTATCTGCCGCCGAGAGATCGATATGACGGAGTTCAAGCTTTCATCATGTAGCACAAGGACCGACAGGAGACACAATTCCGAAGGGCAGGATGATGGGCAGTGACATTGGAAGGGTGCTGGCGGGCACCTCCAAACGTTTTCATCTTAAGAATATTAATCGATGTTCGGGCTTGTCGGTGTGCCATTTGCTGTACTATGTTGGCTTGATTGCAGATCAACGTGAACATGACGGACGTTGTGTTGAGGGCCCAAACAAAGCCAATTATTAGCTGCGTAGAGCGTCTGTTCCTTGGAGGGCTGCCAGCCACAGCACCAACAGCACTCCAGCACGCTCCGAGTACAACCCATAAGTTGCAGTTCCTACACGATAAGATCAACGGACGCCCAGTGGAGAGCACCCTTCCTTGGGGAAACTAAATGTAAGCTGCGATATTTCGCAGACACAGACTATTCCTATTCAGTGCATTATAGAGTTCGTACAGTACTAATCTCGTGAAGGTAATGAGAATTACCGAAGGGACGAAACCTGTCCCGAAAATTATGTCCATGATTTATTCAAATGAGTCGATAGACAAGGTAATTACTTACCAGTTAACAATGCCCCCATCAGCCAGCCGTGCTGTTGCAGGTCGCGCGGTGGGTGTCCATTACTCCTCTGCGCGTGAACAAAGTCCCACATTTTGGGCACGGCCATCGGTACTCAAGATGCTTCTCTTGCACGTGCCTAACGAGGCAACCTCTGCTTAGTTCGTCCCCGCAGTTACCCCACTGGCATACGAGCCTTGGAATATCATTGGCTCGGTGAACAGTCTTTAGATGTGAGGGAACATCATGCCCGCAAACTGGGGTACCGCATGGGTGCCCATTGGTGATCCATTCGCAGCGGTACTGCTTCAGCCCCAGGGCAAAAGCAACCAACTCGCACGAATCCTAAAAAGAGTTTCGTTCAGCACGTTCCTCGAGGGGAAAGAACAAATAAATTACGTCGTCACCAAATGAGTTATTGAACATCTGGATAGGTTTCGGGTGCTTGCGCAGAGTAGTTGATACGAAGAGAAACTTCTGGGTATTTGACAATGAGATGACCTTCCATGCGTATTCCTTTTATCCATGTGTCGGACAGTTACACTGACAAACCCTTGTGCTTGACATTGGCATGGTTCCCGACGAACCAACTGCCAGGCGTTCGGGGAATCGGGATACCGAATGCCGCGAAAGTATCGGAAGTCATGGTGACTGAGGTAGAGCAATGGCTAGGATAACCTAATGGGAAGGACACCAGAACTCCAATGATGAAAGGATTGACCGGACCGGGTATGTTGCGCGCCTTTAACTTGCGAATGGTGACATATGTGGAGTGCATGGAGGCCCGATAGCGGAGGGTAGCACGCCGAGCGCCAAATTGCCACAATGGAGAGGAGGCAAACAAGGAAGCCTATCTGCGATCAAGTTTTTGTGAGCTCTATTATTAACCTTGAACCGTGGATTCGACTGGTTTGATGAAAAACATTCGGAGCCGCAGGCGAGAAGGGCCCTAGGCGCGTAGCCTCGGTCTCTAGTTCAAACGACGAGAGATGAACTGTCGCAGCCAGCTTCGTGCATCCAGCAAAGAAAGTTCCACCTGGCCGAAGACGAATCGCATCGGAACCCGTGGCCAACGGAAACTGGAAAAAGACTGACACCGGCATCCAACGACCTATCGGTTATGTGGCTTGAAGGACCAGGTCTCGTTCACAAGGGCTCGCGTCAAGTTTCCAGAGCTACATTCTGACTGCGACTTACGCGGGATCATCGATCAGAGTTGGGGAATGAGATGCTGTGCATGTTTTGTAGACCGCTTTGAAAGCCGAGCAACTCCCCGCCCGAGTGCGACCACCGAAATATCTCCCAACCCAGAGACATTGAGTCCTACCAGTCCTAGTCACAGGAGTCCCCAGAAGAGAGTAGGAGACGGCAAGGACGTTGAATCAGACGACAAGTAAATACAGTAAGTCTTCGTTTGGGCAGCAGACTCCGACTCCGAGGAGGCTTCCATACAAACATTGCTAATTGGGAACATACAATCCCTCGGAACTCACACTCCACGAACCCCGAGCGCTGCCTGAGCGTTTGAAGGTAATAAAAGGTGCTCGGACCAAGGAGGTGAAACCAGTGAAGGGTGTCGCGAAATCGAGATACGTCGATGAGCCCATGGAGAACGTGTCACTCATGTCGAACTTCGACCGCAAGGTCTACACGTCACGGCAGTTTGAAACTTGTCCCGTCAACTTGAACCTCGTCCCATTACAACCAAAGTTACGCGGCCAGTGCTCCTTGTATGGTGTGATCATCATACGGTGTCGTCACCTCCCGCCTGACCCCGAGGTCGGAGGCTCGGAGCACATCCCTCCGTACCGTGCCTAGCGTCAAGCAATCCATTATGGCATCAGCATGTACGGCGACCTTGCCACCCAGCCATGCCAATTCAAATGCCATCCTGTTAGCCATACTGGATATCAGGAAGATCCGAGTCACCACCATACATGCAACTTGCCATGCTCTGAAGGTACATGGCTGACTCAGACTTGGTTTTATTCTAAGAGTGTGTTGGTAATCTCTGTCAGAGCCAATTGTTCCCCGGCGCAACCGCAGAAATTGGCCTTCTTCCAGTGTCAAGCCTAGCTGTGTTGGTAATGACTCAGGAGATTGCGCACCTTGCACTTACCATGCACACGGCACTGTTCCAGACTGGCAGGAACGAGGTTTTCATATAGACCACCTGAGTCATGGCCATGATTCGAATATTAATTTGGGAGTCGTGTGGACGATATGTTGAAGATAACCCAGCTTTGGGGTTAGGGTCTGTGATGGCGTAATCGACCCGACGCGCAAGCAGCCAAGTACTATTAGCAACATTTCCACCTCTTTGTCCCGACGTTGCACCGTGAAATCTCGCACTCACAGTATTTACTACCACACGATGTCATTGTCCATCCATACAGCGGCTCAGAACAGTTCGTCCTCCGTGCTGAATTCGACCCTCTTGGTATTAATCCACTCGTAGATCAACTTTCATTAGTGCAGGCTCTCGTTACTGAAAACCCGAAGCTTGTCAACGAGACCGATGTAGTGAGCTCTTTTATCCATGACTTTATCCCTACAGCCAACCTGACGATCGCAGGACGGTCGTACACCATTGCATTGGGCAGCATCCTTCGGTGCTACCGAGGTCGCGCGCTACCTGGTTGATCAAGGGGCAGACGTCACCAAAGTGGACGGTAGCGGCTGGGCGGCATTGCATATAGCGGGTTCGATTATCCACCGGTGTCTTAACATTATCTTATCTTGATTGCGTATAGTCAGCGCTGGTCACGAGGAAATCGTTCAAGATCTTATCGGCGCTGGGGCAGACGTAAACCAGAAGAACGATAAAGGGATCACACCATTGTGCGATATTATCCCAACAGTCATCTCGCTTTGCTCATACTATTCGATCGATAGGCACTACGCGGCTTCCAAATCCCGTATAGAGGTAATCTTTCCAGGCATTCATCGACTCCGCGCCTTTAATGTTCGGTGTCCATTTTATAATCCAGATCGGCAGATACCTGATTCAGCGAGGTGCAGATGCGAGTAAATTTCGCCTTGGGGCTGCGTCTTCAAGTTAACAAATCATAGATCAATGCGAGAGACAAGGCTAACCAATTACCCCTGTCAGTGAAGTCGTTGTGAAATGGCTTCCACTCGGCTCACATGCTCGATTCAGTCATCGAGCTGCCACCACCGGTTCTACCGGATTTATCTCAATTCTGTTGCATCCCCCAGAAGGCGTCACGGCAAAGCCTCGCCTGAATACGGGCGATCGAGTCGGTAAGTGAATTTGGACAATAGAACATAACACAGGGTAATCGCTCGTTACCAGGAAACACGCCACTTCATTTGGCCATGGAGTCTGCTCATGCCGAGGCTGCGGTGCTTCTGATCGAAGCTGGCGCAGATCGTGGAAGAGTGCGCACTTCCTGCCGTCTCACTCAGTTCCCAGATCTCTGCTCACACGGGATGGTCGTTACAGACCAACATCGAAGATATAACACCTGAGAATGTGGACGGCGTTGGTGGTGAGGAACAGAGGAGAGTGAAGGCATATGTCGTCGATCGCTGTGGTCCGTGAAACACAGAAGTGTAGGATCTGGAATTGTCGCATCATATCTATAGTTGTGTGTGATCGCCGATCATTCTTTTCCCGTAACCTTTTCGTTCATTTCGGTGCAACGGCAAGAACCAAGGGATGGATACGCGTCTCCAGGCAGACCTTTTCTAATAAGTTCAGAATCGAGATAGTCAAGACAGGTTTAAGAACGACATTCTTTTTTGCTAAGATCCTTGGATGAAACGGTAAAATAGGAACAAACTTGGGAACGAACGCAATCTGAAGAGGTGCCCCCGATAAATGATGAACTTTTTTTAAGCCGAGCATTGCCACTACACAGAAGTACCTCGCAGAGGCTTCTCCGGGAGAAGCTTGATGATGCGATGTTGTTTCACCTCAAGCCCTTCCTTGCCAAAGTAGCGCTCAGTGTCGAATGACCAGTGCAGCGAGCCGACGATCCAATCTTGTAGCCCCTGAACATATATCGCGATCTGCTTATCAAGCTCTTCACCCCACGAAGGCAGCATCGCGCGATTGTCCTCGAAGCGTCGAATCGAGCCCTTGCAAAGTGCACCGACATAGTCTATGGCACCTTGAAGGTCTATCCCCTGTTCTTGCATGAGGACAACAATTATGTTCTGAACATCGCGGCGGGATTGCTCGACGTTGTAAGAAAAGATATCCTATAAATAGAATCAGCTTAGAAAAAGGTCGTGTGAAAGGATGGTAATGCATGATTTACATTGGACCATGAGACAAGGTCATTGGTGGCTTCTTCCATTGCCATGATCACTGGGTGTGACATGATTTCATCAGGTAAATCGATACCCGCAGCGTATTCGATACACGCAAAGCAAGGTTTGCAGCCACTCGTATCGCGCCTGAAGGCGATGTACGTTTCAAGATCTGGGGTACGATCATTGGCGCGATCATCCGATTCTGTGGCGGCAGCAATGAAGAACAGATCCATCGTGTCGATGAACCGCTTCGTACATCTCGGTCCACCAGTCTGGATGAAGCGGCTAAAGAACCTGTTCCGTTTCCAAATCAATATTTCGACACCACAGAAGCATAGAGGCGAGAGAGAGAGAAAACGCACGACTTGCACATCAGACCCCCAAGCTTATCAGTCTCGAAGTGGATAGGATCGCGGAAAGCGCCAATACAGGATTCTTGCATCCCACATGTATCTGTCACATCAAACTCATCCAACCAGTCATCCATATTAAACAACCAGGTCAAGAAGTCTGAGCAGACTCGAAGGTGAAACTCGTCCGCGTTTGGGTAGCAAGCTGCGGTGAGCTCTCCGGCTTTCAGGCCCATAAACTTGGTGGCGCGGGGCTCAACGAGCCGGGCCCCTTTCAGAAACCACTGTTCGGAGGCACGGGCGACGTTGTAGCAATGAGGGTTGAGATGGAGGGGATAGTGGCAGTCGGAGACGAGGTCTGGAAGGATGAAGCCAGTGAAGGAGTGCTCGGGAGCGTGTTCGTAAGTTGCAGTGGGAGACATGTCGAACGATCGAGGACGAAGAAAAATGACCTGAATGCGGAAAGGGTGGAACACGACAGGGCATTTTATACCTTTGTCCGGACATTAACATGAAGCCCAGGCGCCGTGGCTATCGCTCGGGCAAGTCTCGAGCACTCGAGCAATCGGCGACAATCTGTCATAAAGGCAAACTAACCAACTAGAGATGATCTATGCGATGAGTAAGATCAGAACGCGTGTCTTTGAAACCCCAGAACGCTGCGTACCGGAGTTGTCGGAGACAGTGCCCATTCACAGCCAAGATAACAAAGAGCACCTTGTGTGTTCCCTGCGTGGTGTCGCAGACTTGAAAGAGTTGCCCTAGTTCTGCAATATTCCCGCTCGTTGCATGGCGATAGGCCGCGGATATTAAAGCCGTTGAGCTCTCTGCGATCGGTACGCGGCACTTCACCCTAGCTTACTGAGGGGGAGCGACGGCGCGCGGCAGGAATGGTTAGAAAACCCGGC
Organism: Caloboletus inedulis; assembly: GCA_038092355.1. Taxonomy (NCBI): domain Eukaryota; kingdom Fungi; phylum Basidiomycota; class Agaricomycetes; order Boletales; family Boletaceae; genus Caloboletus; species Caloboletus inedulis. The sequence goes on from JBBPQD010000509.1 coordinate 10,072, forward strand.
ACAAAAATGTTCACCGTCATGGAGCCTTCCGGCGGCATGGTGCTCAGATGCAGATGGCCTGATCTATTTTCATTTTTGTGGCGCGGACCTGAACCGATTTTCAGTGTTTGAACTGCCTTGATACTTAACGTTGAGTCTGTTTTCTCCAATCAGTACGGGGGAAGTAACCAGGAAAGTCGTGTGAAAAGATCGTCCACGTTCCTCGTCCACGCTGGCTCAAGGTCGCCGCGACACGGTCATGTTACGACAACACATCGAATCTGGTCAAGCATGAAGACGACGGTGCGTGCGCGAACTTTAAAGAGCGCTTCACGTGGAGGCGATGAGATACTGATGGCCTATGAAACGAAATGTTACCTTACCATTCCAGTTATCGCGCGTTTCTGATAGACCCCTTACATGATGTCCAACTTTATATGGCCAATTGGCATTGAATCAGCCATGCCAGGATCACACAAGCCTCGTGACCCGGCACACTCGGAGGTGGGGCCTCGGGCAAGAAACACAGACGCCAGACTTCCAGCGTTCCAACACCCGATGGCGAACTATACCCGTGGAAAGACTTTGGCACCGCCTAGAATGACCTTTGACGAAGCGCGGAAAAAAAAGGTGAACTCATGAACGAACCAGCTACGGGAACGGGACCGACCCGTCGGCCCGAAGCCAGAGATGAGCGAAAAGGTTAAAAAGGTGATCATGAAAGAGTATATAATGATGGGAGATGCTAAGAGACTCAGGCTCGAAACAACTTTGTTGAATAGCAACCAGATCACCTTCGTACGAATTAACGCGGGGTAAGAGGAACTGATATAACGAGTTGCCACGAAGTTCTACAGTGTGTCACCAAGAGATTTTGGAGGAGGACCAAAGAGCAACTTGATAATCTCGGCGACTCACATATGGGACCCTATCGCTTAGTATGATATTATGATATGATATGATTCGATATGCCAGCGATGGACGAGCGCGTGGTAGGACACTTCACCAGATTTATATTCTTTTGCATCCTTCCGAGCCTCGAAGGTGTCACGACGTTGAAGCTTCGCCTCA
>JBBPQD010000510.1:0-11113 GCA_038092355.1 Caloboletus inedulis
TATCCGGACCCGCGCTTCTCCGCCAACTTGTCGATCTCGTTTCGCAGCTCCCCACTACGCTGTCCGGGAACGTCGATACCAATTTTTGTGAGTCGCTTCTTAACAATGTTGTGAGAAACGTCGCGTTGCTGTTCCCCAGAAATATCCATAACGTCGAGGCTAAGCACTGAGAGCATTGTGTTCGAAGCCCAAGAAAGAAACACCCATCAACCGACAATGACACACGGCTTAGCAGTTAAAGAGAAGATAGATTGCAACGCATCACTCACAGTAACAAGGGACATGCGGGAATGTCACGTTTAGCTTCACGCTCAGTTTCTGTCCACGACTTCGATCGACGACAATTGAGGTGTCGACTCCAACTCTTCTGTAATCAAAGAACTCCATGGTTGTGAAAGCCAGTATAATACATGCTGAAATGAGTGTCACTAAGAACGTAGAGGATGTAAGTTTGAGCAGCCAGAGGAAACAAAGTTGGAATTACAGAAAGCGCCAGTACGCGTCTTCACTTTCACGTCTTCTGTGGTCTAGCAATAGATACGTGGTAAGTTATGGCACGCAAACGTGTCACAAGCAAGCGTAGTAAATACTAATTTACCTTCCCGAATGCATCGATGCCTTTGAGGCCCGCTAGAAAACCCTTCGCCATCGTACCAGTCCGTGATCAAGGAGAGCGACCGTGAAAATCGAAAACTTGTGTGTAGAATGAGAATAGTCGGCTCGAGAACCGACGTCGTACCCCGGTACGTCACGTGACCAAAGTGACAACGTGTCCTCTCCACAGCAAACTCCAGATACGCAAGTTCCGAGCCATCTATGCAGTGCTGGACAGTTTCTCCAAAATTTATCTAGTCGGTCAAAAGGAGTATGAAAATATCACTGCTCTCGTACTCTCCATCAAGGAAGTACATTGTGGATAGATGCGATCAAGCCAAGTATGCTTCCATCACAATCCTATCTTGTCTACGCCTTGTTTTACCTTGCCGATTAAGTTGCGTACACCGTCTCTGATGCCTTCGGCTTGAACTCCAACATTGTCTGAGCTCGTTCTGTATACCCCCGAGCCACCCGGCCCACCAAGACTGACATTGACGCCGCCCAAATTGAGGTTTAGTGATGGCGCACTTGATGATGATTCTGGTGGCGGCCCGTACACAGAGTTGGGAAAGGCCTCTGCTGCGCCACGAACCATCTCCAAGTAGCTGATAGAGGTCAATAACGAATCATAATGAGAGCGGATATTGGCATGAAGTACCTGGACGAGTTGTGGACGCACGAACCGCCCAGCAACACCCGCGTTCCCGTCGAGGCAGAGTCTTGGTTCAATAACGCAATTGTTCTGGCCTCTTCGTACGTTGTCCCACCGATCATGAATATAATAATGTCTTGCGGGCTTAGGGGCAATCGTTAGTACGGGGAAGTCAAGGGGATCACGCGGTATACCGCTGCAGGCCAAGGTTCGTTCCCGTACTTTCATGGAACGGATAGCTGGTCTCTTTCAGGCGTCCCTTTAACAAGTTTTCTAATGTCTGTGAGAGGTGTGGAGTGTGCTGAGTGTAGACATTTTCAACACCCTATACCGCTTGTCAGTAGGTGCCGGTCATAACATGAATGACTTACCTTCAGGCCCTTCAACGCAGACCTGCCCTTGGCTAACAGTGATTCCGTCGAAAATAAATCATCTTGCCGTTGATCAGAACCGGCGATGTTCAAAAAAACATAAACAAGCTTGACAAGATATTTCAATCAGCGCTGAACGTGGAGGACAGAACGCACTCGCCCTTGCTTCCTCTCGTGACATTCCATTGGAAAGGAGGAGGTTGATAAGCGTAGCAATGTTGCTCGTCTGCGTCTTCTGATAGCGGAGCGCGTACAGGATAACAACCCGGAGCTTATTCCATGCAGGCACAGTGTTATTCGAGACGAGAGCTTGGACGGTCTATGCTCAAACGTACTTTTAGCGGTTTGGAAGCGAACTTTTGAATATTGTACGAACCTTGAAATCGCAGCCTGAACTCGTCGCAAGGCCCTGTTCTATTTCACCAACGTCCAGCAGATGATCTCTCTCAACCAACCGACTGAGCTCCCCGACCAGGGCGACATGTTTACTGACGTTTCCGCCAAGCTTCCTGAACTCGGGATACTCCTCGACAAACAGTTTCATGTCAGATATCGAGTTAATGGCCGAGGGTGATTGAGCGAGTGAACGTGATTGGTAAGATTGGACATAATTTTTCAATGAAGTACCGAGATCGCCAAATGTGGCCAAGTAATGTGCTTGGAAGAACGGATCTGTGGAGGTCGTAAGAGTAATTTCCTATCGAAGGTGTGAGAAACGAGCGGAAGCATATCCTGCGGGAATGAACTTGCGGAAAGTTCAGGCCGAATATCAGGAACCATGCTGAGGTTAACTCTTCCATTCTGGATGCCGAGAAGCTCGTGGACCATGGCTTGATATGTCCATTGTGATAGTAAGGGCGTAACAGGGTCGTTTCTCCGATCAAGGATGAGTAACAGCGGTGCCACCTGCGTAAGCCGGAAGTCAAACAAGGCCGACTCCGCTTGGACTCGATGCTTTCACTAACATGAATGTAATAGGATGGTCACACGGAAAGAGAACCCACTTGAACTTCGTTGGCCAACTTTCTGGCCATACCACTCATTTTTTCGTACCGGATGACAGGCTTTTTCTTCAAGCTGAGAAGAACAGCTATGATGCCTTGCACACAGTGTTCTAGAGCGGTGTTATCCCAGCTGTTGGGCGACGATCCATACAATGGTTTGCTGACAGTGGGCAAGTGATTGAGAGAGAATAAACAAGGCAGAAGAGGCGCGTAGTCCGCAAAAAATTCCTGTAGAAACGTCAACTCTACTCGCCGCTGCAAAGAACGGACAGCTGCAATACCTGCACTTCTCGCACCACCTCAAATTCGTCTACCTCGGCGAGGCGTTCGATCGAGGATTTACTCAAAACATTACTAAAATCTGGTGGATCAACGAAAATTAGCTCGGATATCGGCTTACCGAAAGAATTCACGCACTGACACAGGTAATATTCGCCGTACTTGGGCTCACGCAGCTCTGCGCACACTGCTTCAAGGCTGCTCTCGCTAGGTTGCAGAAAGCAGATGCATTTCATGTGAGGCATTGGGTTGCGCAGCCTATTATCAATTCGATCCGTAAGATAAACTTGATGCGACAAGAGAGTCGACTGTGTCGAGGCAAGAGAGACGATCGGTGTCTGGCAAAACCAGGAGAGTCAATACACGACAACGTGAGTTGGACAACCTTACCGTATGCGTGTCGAGAAGGAGAACTTTCATAGCTGAAGGAGTAGACACCAACTTTGTGATGTACGTCTCTACTGCCTTGACTACATCCATGCCGATAGACTACTTGTCGGTCGAGTAAAGTTGAAATGTCTGAGAGACGCTAATTTCGGACGGAGAGAACACGTGTAGGTCCACAGCAATTGGGCGTACAATGAAGTAGCTTTGCACGGTGGTAGCTGCGTTCAAGTTGCGGACAACCCAAAATGGTAAGTGTCTCCCACTTACCATTGTGTAATTGGAGTCTCTCTAAAACAAGATTTTAACCTCCACTCGCCGAGTTTGTCCAAGCGTGGAATACAAACATATCCGCCAACTTGCCTCTCTAGTTCTCCCTATTGGATAGCGAGAGAAGTACTTATACCCTGAATTCTTATCCATCTTGTAGGTGGCCGCTAATTGTGCGATAGCCTCACACGGTCTTCTAGCCCTGATAAACTCCTATTCCGCCGCGAAGTGGGAAGGTTCACAGGTAAATGCGAACTGAAACGAAACTGAACCCACAAAGATTAGTCCTGTGATTTCAACATCCCCTTTCGTGGACATCCGACAGGACTGATCAGGTTTTCCAGCCCAAACGTAACGACGAACAAGGTCCGGAAGCCTCAGTTTAGGCCTAGAGTCAAAGGGTCGAGTTTCAATCCGGTTCCTTGGTCACCAGATTACTTGGGACCTGGGTCATCAGGCCTGGTCATGGGCCCCCTTCGCTTCGTTCACAAAGTTTCATGCCTTCCACGGTTCCACTGCTTTAAGACCCCCTCCCGCCATAATTGAAAAGTAAGGGCAGTCGATTCCTGCGATAGGAGCCCCTGATCAAATCTAAGCTTTAGGGCACAGTGTTGACAGGCACATCACGACTTGTCGCCAATCGGAGCTTGCCCAGCTACTTTCACCTCATGTTACAACCCTCTTGGAACAACGTAAACGGACTACCGTATGATAGATCCCCCTCACCGAGTCCCCCGTCTTGAAGCCGGTGCCCTCCCAACGCCATTGATTTTTCTGAAACAACGCTTCAACTGTGCTTCCCCAATGTAGGCTTGCCAACCTGTGCAGAAAAAAATTGGAAACGTCCTTACATCATATTTAAAAGATCCATCTTTGCGAACTGTCGGACAACTGTTCCAGTTTGATATGGCGAATCAAGGGTTCTTAGTGGGTGGGAGATGAGTGCCCATATCGTGAACATCTGCCAGTTGGAGGGTTGCATTTTTAGCTCTCCTGTATAGGATTTGAACTTGCCGCGGGTCATGCTATCTATTTAGAATGTCCCTCGTGATCCCACCTCGCGAAATCAGCATACTATGGCGGCTGATCGTCCAATTGTTTTCAAAACTTTCTCAGTCGCGGAGTAGCGGTTATACCCGGGCTCAGACAAGTAGTAACCCGGTTCTGTTTCTTTATATGAAGACAAAGCCACCCTGCTAGTATTACAAACTGTGATAGGCAACAGGGTCAAGATCTAACCGTGCAAAATGATCATCATGATCATTTGTTGAAGGGCCGCTGTTATCTCACTTTCTCGGCTTTCACTTTGGCGGTGGGCTCCCTGTTTCTTTGTTGTATGGCAGGATAACATGTCCGTCCCTTGCTGGATAACAAGGCTATATAACCGCATCTCCCCTAACGATTCAGAATGGAGACGCAATCCCCAAGCTGCTGCCAACATGGCTTCTTCATCATCCTCTTTCTATCACAACGAACTGAGCCGTGCTCTCTCCGAACAATCCTTTGGTCTGACCCGGTACGAGGTCACAAGACAGCACTCTGCATACGAGGCGACTGCTCTCGTGACATTACTGGAGGGGACTAATATCAGAGTGTCCTTAAACACTTGTGGCTATCGGGTGAATTTGCATCATTCTACGATGGGGCGTGATCGCTGATTGAACTCATGTTTCGAAGCTTGATGGCGGACAGACGTATGAGTCGATTGAAGAACTCTTCCAGTCTATTAGTCCGATGTATGTGCAGAAAAGACACGACAAGATCATCACCAAGTTGCAAGGTCTCCAATGACCATATCATCCTTCCCGATCAGGAATTTCTTGCAAGGATGTGAGTATAAACTTTGACATCACCCCGATTATCGCGACAGCTAATACTAGCCTCAGGCTCTGCACACTTTTAAATTTCCAACTACTGTACTGTTGTTTGTATTTTTATTGTGTAATATCACGCATCGTACTAGACAATCATTATCCTAAGGACAGGTTGACTCCATCAACCTTGTGGACATCGTTCTTAGCCGATACCGAATTCAACACCTGCGTAAAATACACAGTATCCATGTAGTGGGAGTATAAGCTCAGCCGAATCGAATATTTCTCATCCCGTATGGAGTTAGCCCACTACCGTCCATGCTGAGCCGCAGCGCCTCAGCAACACTCCATTCCCAGTTCAGACAAGCACTTGAGAATACAAGTGATGCGTAGATTGTTGTGTGGGTTTCCTAACCATTCAGTGTCCATGTTTAAACATAGGAGACATTTATAGAGAGCCACTCACTGAGGAGATTTCGGTAGCGCGATTTAAAATCCCGAGGAGGGAGCGAACGTCCGAGCAGCCCCGTATCCGAGAGCAGACACATGTCATAGAAGCATCTTATCGTATAACTTCACCGAACGGCAGATGATCTCCTCGTTGTTTCTCATCATTCCGGTTTCATGGAGTAAACGCCGATAAGCACACATGCTCGTTCCGTCTTCTTGGATCGGAAATCTGAAGCGGCTTACACGTCAGGAATTTTAATCGACAAAGGTAGAACTTACAGCCACTAGCTGTGTGCATAGTTCCACTCGGATGATTCGTCATAGTCGGCGTACCATCCGCTCCCTCAGATCTGAACGGAAACACAAACGTCCAGCTACTCACTTTGAATGTTTTTCTTCTATCAGCAAGTTATCGGGCTGACATCCCAGCTGATCGAGGTAGACGAGATAGTTCGCAAATCCCTCGTGCTCTGTAGTCATTCGTTGACATGTTGGTTGATGGCGCTGTGAAGAACCAGCGGGGACAGCGGATGATGACTCGTGCGGTATTCGATTCTATGCAAGGCTACGATACACCCTGTTCGCGGATTTACATAACCAAGATGCCTTCGCGAGGGGAGGGTCACATTTAAATACATGACTAGCGAATTGTGTCAGTGAACAGCGTCAATATCGATAGGCTGGTTACATTGTATAACCCAGCAAGTCGGCGATCGAAAACTTGAAGGTTAAAAGTCTGAAGAGTTGCCGTGATGGCGTCCTCGAGCGAGCGAATGAAGTTCGGCATTTCAGATTCATAACTACAGGCCGTTCTGAAGACTGGAGCTGGGGTGTTTACCTGATGATGGTCTGGTCCTGACTGGTCCTGACCCGGTTCTCGGCCATGTCCACATCGCTTGTTAAATGGTCCGCCGAAAGCAAATTCGATGTCATATCGGTCACAGGTCCCAGAGCCGAAAAACTCCAGACCGTTCAAACACCTATCTGACACAACCCATCGACCTCGCGATGAGTCTCCCAGAGCCGAGGAATTCTAGGCCCGATCAAACACCCATTTGACACCACCTGACAGTCGATATCGCAACTATCGATATACATAATCTTCTCATCCAAGAGAAAATCTCTTCATCTTGTTGTGAACTCGTCTCTGGCACCGTGTCAGACTGGCTTCTCCACGTAAAATGCCCTTGACCATCCAATGAATTGACCCCGATCATCGTGTCCGAGAATACCCAGTCTTGGAAGCTTACTTTTCAAGGCAAGGCACCTCTTCACAAAGGGTAAGGTCCACCGTACACAACGGATGGCTTGACGTAGCTTCAAATCGATCATAGGTTTATTGCCGTGGACGTTCATCCGACATCAGTACCTTACTAGCGAAATTTCCACAAGCACTTGTCCATCAACGATGGCGTCCGCACTGTATCCAGCGCGGTAACGGTTGATGTAGCCTGGGATCATTCACCATTCAAGAAGACTTAGCATCGCCGACTCCCGAGAACATCGGCCGCAGCAACCCTAATGTGGTTATGTGTCTGTATTGAAGACAGCCGCCGACTCGCGGCCACCGAGGGTGTTTCGCGTCCTCGTCTGGGATTGAGAACTCGAGAACGTGGATCTTCCCTGGAGTGTTAGAAGCAACCACAGGTGTGACGTATGATGAGATAAATCTGCAAAAGTCTATCAGTTCCAACACACGATCCTTTGGCTTTTATCCACCTTTACACATATGCTGGGGAGTAATTCCACCCTAACTGCCCTGCCTCCGAATATACAGAACAGTATTACCTTATCGACGCCATTGATCTCACCAGGCTAGTGAAGCCTATTTCACAAACAATAACGTAACCAACTCAAGTCGCCAGCTTTGGGCAGCGTTTCAGAGCGTGGTATGTAGAACTTGTCTGTGAACGGGGGAAGGTGAGCTGGTCGGTTATAAGACAAATTAACCGATGACCCGAGAGCTACGGTCCATCAAAAACGCTCTAATACCTAGTTGACGGTTTCATTTGTTGACGGATTGATTGGGAAAGCTTCCACGGATCAATGCAGATACTGGAAGAGGTCCTGGGGACGACTGCACACGCACGGTTCACCAGTTCAAGCCACCAACCCGCGTGAACCCGAGTAAGGAACGACATGAGGGGCAGAACAAAATGAGAACGTAGATTAGTCACACAGGTGAGGCGAGTTTACTGACCTCAGGGATACTTTGATCATCGGCTTGCGACGCCTGGGAATTGGGGGTTATCGATCATCGATGTTATGCAACTTGGCGCATGTGGCTCTCTGAAATCCAGCGTTTAGATAACCTTTTAGAGCGGATCGCACGCGAAAGGGGGACGCATAACTTGTCTAGTCGAATAATTCGGGCTGGGAGCCAGGTCGGAACAACTGTCCAATCACTGGTGAGCACACGGAATCTTCAAACACTCATATAGCACACGCGTGAGAAAACTCTAGTCGGTGGTCGATAACTTCCTTGCGATAGCCACGGTTCCAAGGAGATATATTACTGTATTCGACGTACATGGGGCCTAGTGCTGGCGTGTCCCGGGATTGAATGACTCGGATTGAATCCATTTGATCCGAGTCAATGCATTTATCGCTGGCCGCATCCGAAGAAATGTGGGGTATTGGAACTGCTGAATCAGATGGTTGAGGGAGCGCTAGGGGACAAGTAATTACAACACGTTGCAGGTGACGAGGATTACATCGATCAGTGGTTGACGAAGCAATAGTTGAGAGTTGTTCCTGGCCGCCTAAGCCGACAGGCTGGGAACGTCCGGGGTGGTCCAACAGAGTCTCGCGGCTGTTTGCAGCTTTGACAGTTGCAAGGCAGACCCATCGTCAAGCCGCTGAGTTGTCTGATAGGGTGCCACGCGCTTGCTCTAACAGCGACGGAGATGGGCTGTTCCGAGGGTTGCCAATGAGCTCAGCAGCCGAAATGGACGGGGGCTAGTTTTCTGCATCAGCAGCGCTTGATAACTATGTAACGGTCAGCTGGGACGGGATTGCGGGGATTCACTAGTTGGGGAAGTATAAGTAAGCATTTGCGGTGCACGTGGGATGGACGTGCATGGGGCATCGCAACAGCCATCCGAGCCGGGGATGGATAATCGTTGATCTGCCCAGGGGTGGACGGCGGAGGGAACAGGCCGGGAGAACCCGACGAGGATGAGCTCGGACTGGTGTTGGTGGTGAACGGGAAGAGCCGGTGGCGCCGGTTTCATGGGAGCGGAATTGATTGGAGGAGGGGACGGGTGAGACAGGGCGGGCCGGGGTGAGAGGTGATTGGACTGACGGGCGGCGAGTGGCGAGGCAGGGCTGGGCTGGCATCTGGTGTGAGATTTCGAGAGGGACGTAACACGCTGTAACGCGGTGCCATCAGGTAACAGCATGCACTTGCCATATCCGGTACTACCCGAGGCTCCGCGGTTGGTTGCCGATGGAAATGACTGCTCACATAATCACAGGTAATAACGGAATTTGTAAATAAAGAAAGGCGCATTTTCGGGAATCCCGGAACATGGTCCACCTTCCCAATTTGGGAACCCTGTGGAACGGGTGCGATGCGAATCAGCAAATCAAATATTAAGACGGCCTTTTCGTTCCCCTGCCCCCGTCCAATCCCTGCCTCTCCCCACCCGCCGCCACTCACGTCCTCCCCACCCTCTCTCCTCCTCCCTCCCCCTCCATTCTATCCCTCTGGCAGGCGTTCCATCTTGTGAGTCTTCGGTTCCATTCCATTCTCGTCTAGCCTTTGTTTGTCTCACCGCTATTGTCCCCCTTCCCTTATATCTCCCCAGCTATCGCGCCCTCTCCACCCACAATGGACATGAACTACGAAGAGTCCTGGTGTCCCACCTGTGATAGGCAGATTATGCCAAAGCGATTCACCGTCACCGTCTCCCAACTCCCTCCCGAACAACCCCCCGTCGCCACAGGTCCTTCCGCGCCAGATTCCGCTTTCCGTAAGTCTCACTCTATTTTTAGCATCCGCCACTCACCCATCCTCTAGCCTCGAAAAATCAACAAGGAGGCGACATCACTGCGCGCACCACCCGAACAAAGACGGGCACCATACGCGCAAGAGGTGGTGGTCATGTGGCTCGCACAAAACCAAATGCCGCGCTCAAACACTCCGATTCCACAGCTGCCGCAAACAAAACCCGTCCCCCGTCCCCGCAATCGCAGCTTCAGCCTCAGACCAAGCCCACCTCACCAACCAAACTTCGTACCGTCATCGACCAAGGACCCATTCCTCTTTATTGTTCCGATGACTGCAGGATGGCAGATTTGAGCAGACTCAACGGTGCTCTTCCCATCAATTTCAATCCAGATCAGGCCTCTCCTCCCTTACCACCCGTGCCTCACAATTCCTTCGAACGCCAAATATCCTGTGATTCCGAGGATGAGTCCAGCAGCGGCTCATCACTTGACTCGTGTACTTCATCTTCATCAGAGGGCGTTCCACTCGCTCCCAGTATTGCCACCCTTGCCGCGATATACGACTTCCCTCCATTACCTCCGCCGCCCCCAATTCTTCCTATTCAACCTGTCGTGGCAACTGAGCCAGAGTTCCGTAATGACTATCAAGGCGGTGTCATGATGGCCGCTAAGCGAATTCAAGCTGCCCTTTGCGCAGACCCTGCCAGTAAACGTCCGACGTCTCGAAATGAATTACCCCCGCCTCAGAAACCAATCCCTGGCTGGACAGATGGTAGTGATGCTTGGCGCGAATCTGTCTATTCATTCTCCCCCCGTTCAGATTCCATGGCAACCGTTGGTATACCGAGTAAATCCTCTTTTACCGCCACCTCGAGCAGGGGTGTCCAGTGGACATCCAGCGACCTCGCGACATCGAACTCTTCATCCTCCTTTCCCGCACAGTCTCGATCATCGCAACCTCTACCCCGCTCGAGTCAGTCCTACACTGACGAATTGTACGCTAAATATTCTCTTCCTCTATCTCGGCGTTCCGAGTCGCGGTCTACTCTCTTTCCACCTAATGCTTCTTACACTGCTCAGTCTATTCCTCCGTTGTCTCCCACATCGACATCCTCTCGTCGCCGTCGAGAGACTCCCTTGGTAAAGGCGGGTGCCGAAGGTCGCTTACTCGTTCCTAACGTCGCTATGCGGGCACACAGCGTGTCTAGCCAGAGCATTTCTTCCGCGAGCTTGTGCAGTCCGCTCAGTCGCCACCCTAGTGAAATCAGTGAGGATAGCATGTGGAACGGACAAGGTAGTACATCTGCATCGGCGTCATCGCGGCCACAGGTACAAGGTATG
>JBBPQD010000511.1:0-11108 GCA_038092355.1 Caloboletus inedulis
CGACTTGCTGTGCGCAGGAGGGGGACGTTTTGGAAATACGGCGTCCCTAACCGAAACATCAGGGTTTACAGTCGGGCTGTCTAACACAAAGTAGAGGTTGGAATCACAAGAACGGAAAAGCGAGATAGCAACAATAAACTCACTTTGATTCTGAGTTTCTAGGGTAGATTGGAAATGACCTACTTGTGAGGTCGCTTCATCACCACGATCGTCCTCTGGGCCTTTGTGTGGGCGGTATTTCCGCGGAAGAAGTGGGAGAGTCAACGAATTGCTGTCAGGAATGAGCTGAGGCGGGCGCTGGGCTATTCTCGGAGGCGGCAAGCCTCCAATGGTTAGTGGCTGATCATACTGCCGGTTCGGAGCCATTAAATGCAAATTTTCAAAGGTACGAGGGACCTCGAGGGGAATATTGAGCGAGAACTGCTCAGTGTTAGGTGGTGACAACAAAGGCCCGCTCAGAGTGGATTGCAGGTTGCTTTTTTCGGATGACATTAGTAGACTGAAAAAAGGCTGCGGATGAGGGTAAGATCGTAAAAAGTCTAGAATGGAGAATACTAAGTGTTCAGCAGAGGGTCTCTCCTGAACAGGCGACCAGCAATGCTCTATGAGATCCCAATGCTGGTCATCAATCGAATGGGATTGTGGCCGACGAGGCTTCTGGCCGTTGGCCAATTGAAGCACAACAACTGCATCGCGTCGAAACTCTGACCATGGCAGTTCACCAGACAGCACCTATATAGTGATAAGAATGAACTTCAAGTCAATGAAACAGAAGATACCTGAAGCGCGATATTTCCAAAAGAATAAATATCGCTCTTGGTTGTGCAATGAAGCATTTCTTCGGGATTCGAGGAAAAGTATTCTGGCGCAGCCCACCGCACAGCACCGGGTCGTAAGGTGGACGCCTGGAGGTAAGCCAGACCTTCCGGTATCTCTCCAACGAGGGAAGCATAACCAAAATCGGTCAGTCTCGCATCGTGCTTTTCATCGAGAAGCACGTTGTTCTGCCATACAGTGAGGCATAAAAGGAGAGAGGTACGTCTGCCAGACCTACGCAAGTGAGATCACCGTGAACAATCGAAAGTGAATGTACTGTTCGCATTGTTGTTCACCGACGCTTCATAGGATGAGCTGATTACATACAATACTGTAGTCCATTGGCAATCCCGAGCAGCTAGCGAGATGCGGGATAAAGCCCCGAAGTTGAAGTAATGGAAAATGCATGGACTTACGAATTGAAGTCGATGAGCGACTGTGAGCTTATCGTCATACTTCAGTAAGAAATCTTGCAGAGTTCCGTTGGGCATCCATAAGGACACTAGAGAGGCATTTCCGAATCTACCAAACCCAGACACGGTCCCCAGAAATGGAACGATGTTAGGATGGATTAACCTCTTCCAGATGCCAAGCTCCCGGCGTATCATCTAGAAGCCAGTCAAGTTAACTGCACTGGCGAACGAAAAGTAATATACCCTATTGGATCTGCCGTTTGTGTCTTCCCCTTCTACCGTAAACTCAAACCGAAAGGATTTCACAGCAACCTGAGGCCAGATTCAGGTCTTTGAGTAAGACAATGAGAGGACTCAGACCTCCTTCACTCCACATTGACTGTGGTATTGGCATCGATAGACATCGCCGAAGCTTCCTGCTGCATGATATTGATTGCCAATTCTATTGATTTGTCCCGTGAGATTTGGTGGTATAAAAGCATGGATATGGGAGCTAGAAGGATCCTCGAGTGTGTATGACTCGGACAAAGGAAGGGACATCCCAGCGAATTTGACGTGCCAGGCTCCGGCGGTTGTATGTACTCGTTGGGTCACTATCAGGAGTGATGGGAGATTTTTGCCTGAATGCCTTCTATTCAAGAACAGCCATCTTCTGCCTCTCCCCTCGAAAATGTCCCTCACGCGCTGTTACCGTTCCTACGTTCACAATCCCAAAACACGTTGACGCGTTTGTACCAACGTCCATCATCATGCCTGTCTATATTTCGGTAGGTACCCGTTTGTCTGAACAACTGGGGAACGAAGCACTGAAGTGCTGCAAGTCTACTCGGACCTTTAGAGCGTCAACTTATCATGAATTTGTTATGGCTAGAAAGCGCGATTCCGATGAATACAATGACTGCCTGGGTTGTTCCAGAGGGAAGAGAGTCAGTGCCACCTCGTTTTCAGGCGACGAGGTACTCAGAGTTTGCGTTCATGCCATTTCAGACTGTACGACAATGCTTTGGCGGAGATGATCGGACTGCATATCATTCAAAATTCCCCAGCAAAACTTGCGCTCAATTCAACTTTCAAAGCAAGCTTGAGGCAGGCAGTTACCGGAGGGTGAGTGCGCAGAACCCTCAGATTATGTTGACTGAAGGGTGGTATCCAGGGGTACTACCGGTAGCTTCGGTGTACCAGCAGACAAGGACGACAAGAGACACTCCACTGCCATCGACATTCTCGATGCTTATGGCTTAGAAAGGTGGGAGGTGGGTAGTCAGGTCTAAATTTTAGCATATACTCACTGTCACTTATTAGACTATTCTTCACTATATGGTGTCATCTGGCCAAGGTCAGCTCCCAACAAAACCCTCGCAAGGCGTTTTGTATCTGCTCCAGCGTAGCGAATTGATGAAGAGTGTCCAGTGAGCCTTCAATCAGACTGCACCTTAGCCATAGAACTCATGTACTACCAGCGGTTCTCCCCTTCAGATCACCTCTTCAGGATTCCAATTTCTTCTGCACTCGCCACATGATCAGTTGTGGAGTCTCTTGCTCCAGTATTTACACATGGCAGAGGTATGTTTGACTGTTTTCACACCTCTCGTCTTCTGACCGTGTGTACATGGCACTAGGAAAGACAAATGGACCTGGTGGAAGTTCTCAGCTTCCTCTTTATGCTTTCAACGATGGAGCTCGGACGCGTGAGCCATATCATCCTAGTTGTTTTCGCTACCAATGTCGATGAATACCACTTTGGTACTAGGAATATTCCACGGACCCACTGAGTGAAACACAAAAGGCCATGCTGGAAGACCTTCGAGATTATGGACTCGTTTGGCAAAGAAAGGTCCAGCTATTCATCCTTCTTTGTGAACCTGCCTCACCCGATGTCAGGCGTCGTCCAAACGTTTTAGTCCTACGCGTTTGGCCACCACGCTAACCTCTCTTTCGCCTCCATTACCTACTTCGAGTACTTCGGGAACCACTCGGGCAAGCTCCGGGGCATCTGTCGCGCTGACTACGGGGGCGGGACAGCAGGGGTTTATCGTCTTAGAGACCAACTACAGGATATATGCGTACACTGGTAAAATGGTCATTGCGGACTCCTTCAATCACGCTTACGTGTCGACCCTTAGACAATCCCCTCGAAATTGCTGTTCTCAATCTCTTTGTCACAATGAAGTACCGTTTCCCTAACTTGGCGGTCGGCATGCTCACGCGTGAAAGTGTGCGGAAAGCGTTGAGTAATGGTATCTCCGCAGACCAGGTACGTTAGTGATGTATTTCCGGGCATCAACATGTACACCGACTGCGACGTTCCAGATCATCAGTTATCTAACAACTCACGCTCACTCACAAATGCGGAAGAATGTAAGATGCCCACTAGCTGCGTGGCTGGAGAAGGCACCTCACACGTACGTCATGCACAGAATCCGCTCCTCCCCGTGACGGTACAAGACCAAATTCGGTTATGGGAACTGGAAAGAAACCGTTTAAAATCTGCGGAAGGTCCGTTCGCACCGCGCCCGCATGCGCAGCCATATGCTTATGTGCATGAATTCATTTGGCCATATGGATAGGTTTTCTCTACAAGGACTTCGCTTCACAAGCCGATTATGAATACGTACTGTCATATGCCAAGCGATTAGGGGTCATATTGTGGGAGAACGCCGTCAAGCGGGCTTTCTTTGGGACCCTGGAGGGCCACGCAAACATTAGGGGGTTCATTGAGAGGCGGACTGGCGGGGGTTAGTCTAGTACTGCAAGTTGGCAGACTCCAAGCGTTATTCTTCTAGGCGGTATGCAGTCAATTGAATGACCGGACACAAACACTATGACTCGTGCTTGCGAGGCTCCGACAAGAAAATCCACGCGATCATGATCAACGCGACTCCTTTAAAGCAACTCCACCACAACTACCCGAACACCCGAGCCTCGGGATGACGTCCTGCGTGCTAAGCGCTATGTTGTTCACCACCGCCGAGACTCCATTAAAGTTTGGGCAGGACGAAACAGGGGACGGAAGTTTCAATCTATGTATATGTATTAGCTACTGTAAGGTCATCATTAATGCGCAGCGGCGATTATCCAAGATACAACAGAGATGCGTGCACACCAAGTCGTAAATACCCGTGTCATGTAAGCATAGATGCTGTGTTTACTTCATCTTCCTGGCAGAGAACGAAGCCACCCTCAAAACCGACGGCGTGCTCGTCTGTTGCAGTGTCACGCCAGCGGCCAACAAGGCTACGTTCGTGAACGTAACCTTTAAATATCCATCGGCCAGTGTCGCGATATTGATTGTTCATCTGATCCATCATAAGGCTTGAAAACGAAAAAGGCTGAGCAAAACGCGGTTACGTACCGGAATTCGAAGGAAGACGACCAAACCATCCCAAGGCCGAATTCTCCCAATGTATGAGTAGTATCCCCAAGCTTCCCCTTGTCTTTCACACGTCTGCCACCCAAGCGTTGATGGAACGGACGGCAATAGAAAGGGCGAGAAAAACGTACCTCGCCGGTGATGATAATATCCTGTACACCACTGGGTAATTCCTCGACGAAGTCCTCATATTCATCGACGTCTTCCGTATCTTCCTGCATCACAGAATCCGATTCTTCTTGGCGGCACCACTCGCGGTCTAATCCATTAGACAGCCGCTCACAGGCAGTGGTAGAGTAAGGGGACCTGCGGGTGGGGTGGTATGTCTCATACCACGTGTTCTTGCCTGTACTGGGATCAAAGATTTCTAGCCCGTCCTGGGAGTCACGCGGAAATAAATTATATGAGCAGATGACAGTGGGTAAACCTTACTTACAGAGCGGCGGGTAAACTCCAAATCATGCGGGAGCCAAGCATTAAAAATATCTTCGCCGAGACCGTCACGGCGTGGTGGAGCGAGGAGAGGGTCACTGAAACAATGATGTTCTGAAAAGGTGCAGGAAATCCTCTCCTGGATCAGTTGCACACAAGCAGCAGCCATACGCCGATCCGCAGCCGCGTTGAGATGTCCAAACATATCTGAAATCTATTTGAATTGTCAGATGAGCGTTGCGGTGGAGATCGAAACATGAGGTTGACCCACAATTATTCGGCCGCTCCAGTTACCAACTAGTGTGCCAAGAGGGTAAACAATGCCTTTCAGGGGTCGCTCTACAGCCGACGGTGTGTGACATCCCACCAAGCGAAACCAGTCCTTGTCAAGCTGTCCACTGGTGATGCGCTGGTGTTGCTGGAAGAAACGGGTACGAGTATGGTAATGAAATTCTATGACATCTTCCTGCGTCAGTGCAGGGATCGCGCGACCTCGAGCAGTTGCCTCCTCCCGAGTCGCCGGGAGAAGAGCGATGCGTGATGGAAGTGGAACCGTGTCTTGCCAAGCTTCTTGCCGCACAACGAAGTTCAACAGAGCGGCGGACGTAAGCGGAGGTACAGCGAGTTTAAGTTTGTGACCAAGATAATGAATTTGACTGATGAGCGGGAGAGGGCCAGAGAAACCGGCGGATTCGTCGTGCTCTTCACATAAAGGGAGGTAAAAATAACTATCGGGAGCAAAAACCGAGGGATACTGAACACGGAATTTTAGCACTCATATGGAAGCAAACACTGCTACACTCTACCTGATAGCCGCGCACTAAAAAGGGGAGAATTGCATTCGTAAGTGCGGTACGTACTGCCACGGCTTCGGCCGCAACGCTCTCTGGATACCTATCAGAAGTAACGAAGGGTGATAACGGAGAAGGCTTGCCTCTGCTACTTGTCATCCAAAGGAGCCACACAGCCAAAGACATACCCTCTGGATCTGATAGACGTGGTGTGGAGTAACCGGTATTCATTGACGGGGGTGAACTCCTTAGAGCTACCACACCGAGAATCCAGTCGGGCAGATTTGCCCAACCGAATAGTTGCCTTTCGTTGCGACCGTCATTCTCTAGCAACATCAAATATGCCTTCCACAGGGCTTCTCGGTCAAAGCGAAGGGAAGGGTTCCCGTGCTTTATGTGCTGTAACGCGATGAAGCGACTACGGAGTTCTCGGGCTAGGCAAGGAGCAGAAGTCCACCTGGGTGCTAGTCGACGTTCGATGGCTTGGCAATCGAACTTGTGGCGAAAAATGCACGCATACAGCCCGCTGTTGTTGGTAATGGACAAGTGGTCGTACAGCGTACGGGACGTAAGCAAGAGCGAAAAGAGGTTTACGGGCGGCCCTAGGAATGGGTCAACGGCCAGATAGAAGGCAATGTCGTCGATAATGGCGGGGTAATGATTGACGAGCCTTTCGAGGGTGAAAGAGGAACGGGTCATCGTGTACGCAGTAAATGACGGGGGAGGGAGTTTGAATGGGGAGAATAACGACGATGGGGCGGCAGCGGGGAGTTTTATTTAAGTTGACCTTGAAAACGCCTGAATCGGAGCGAATATGGGTTTGATGATAATCTACATACAACGTTGATCGCCGCGAGCTTCTCATCCTTGCCCGTCAATTGGAGAGTGCCGTCTGAATGACCGAATCATTACGAGAAAGCGGGCATGGAGTCCCTGAAACGAGGCCAACGTGAAGCACTTCCGAGACCATAGGATTCGGTGAGACGTACGTTGGCGAAGTCCTTCGACGGTCTCTTGTTATGCGGGGTCCAGATGCATAACCCTGTATGTTTCGCGTCAGAAATGATCGTGCACGAGTGCTCGTACTCGCAGCACTTTTTCATCTCGTTATGCACACGGGCCGGCGGTATCCAAAAAAGGAAGGTCGCCGCGAATGTTTTTTTTTTTTTCTCCGAGTCATCATCGCATAGTACGGTTAGTTGCCCCATCCACAGAATAAATGAATAGATTTATTTGGCTAACTACGCATTCAGGTCCCGTGTCCCCGCAACACTCCCACAGAAAAATGGTGGTGACAGCCGCACTGGCGCACCTTCATATCCGCGCAAACTATTCATGCCGCGGACTGCCGTGTCTGCGCATCATTCATGTTCGCCACAGGCACCGGGGAATACATTTCGTTCCTCGCGTTTCCATTGGAACCGTAGTCAGGTGATCAGACAAGGGAACTTTAAAGTGACTTAAATAACCCAAAATTATGCCCGATTCAGGAGTAGGAATCAGGACAATGGCGACTTACCATACGTCCTGCCCATGTTATATTGATGTAATGACATTGCTTGCAAGTTTATCGGAAACTTTACCAGCGGCGACGCAAAGATACGTCTGTCCAGGACTCAATTGTGACCGGAATCATGCAGTGCCAGCTCAACATGCCAACTTCATAAGCATCTGCCGTGTTATTGATGTGACCGTTTCAGTGCGTCCCCTCCACCGCTTACGTGCGAGCAGCCACTTACAATTTGGGGTTGGAGCCACCAGCATGAGGTTTGAGCCAGCGTCATCGGGAGTGCAAGGATATTTGGGCGTACGAGTACGTTTTGTTGTAGGGCAATCGCGCCCACCTTTGGCTATAGCCGATCGACCAGCAACTGCACAGAGCTGGCCCACGCTTCGCCGTAGTAAGTGACCATAGGTTTGGCGGAACCTGATCTGCACTGCGAAACCGTTCGTCAGAGAGTGAGCACTTAATAGTATATATGGATTCAACGTGCACCTCCGCCGGAATGGGCGCTTTGTTGGCGCTATTGATCCCGAACAAAGATAGGGTCCTCTCTTGTCGCCAACGTGTCTGCAGTTCAACGTGAGTCGTACGAGCCTATCTGGTTCACACCTAAGTAACCCCTGAAGAGTCTCGGATTATTGTCCACATGATTCGTGGAGGCCAATGTCGGCAGCGCGTGAGAGTCCGATCTCGGCTGTTGATCCACTCGCTGTTGTAAGGCCAAATGCCATCACGGTGACTGAATCGGAAAGGGTGGTTGTACCATAAGTAAGCATCTCCGTCAATACGAGATGAGATGTGACAGAGGCGAGTGGCGTCCTATGGCATACAAGGAGCGTTCCAGAATGGAAGCTGAAGCCTCAAGCACCGGGCAGGTTTGCAGAGCCCCCTTTTCCGCAGACGGGTCCGGCATTATTGCGCACAGGTCCTTGATATCTGAGCGCATCCTCCCTGACAATTCAGTTTTCCGCTCTTCTCGGTATATGGATCAGATCCACAGCGCGCAGCATAGAAAGAGCTGTGAACAGCATTCTGCAGTTTTTCAGGGAAATTAATCCTTTATCGCGGTGACAGTTGGTTCGTTGAACTTCGTCCACATTTCATGCACTGAGCCAGTACACATGACCTTGTCACAGAGCATGGAGGCTGTCTTGGCATTGTTGTTGTAAGCGGAACGGGAGAACCGTATTCGCTGCCTCGAGTGTAATAGGGCGTGTTACCAGCTGTCAGCGAAAGCCCCATTAGTGAAAGGAGAACTGCGTACTGTACTGTCATGCGGTCGTGAAACCTTACCCGTGGCTCTAAATGCTAACCTAAATCAGCGTCCTTGGCAGCGTGGGCTTCCAAACGTCCCCCACTCACCAGATATTTTTGGATCCTCCGCACAACGGTACAGTTCCACCCAGAACTTTCTCCCGAAATCCACTCACCCTTCACAGATTTCATCAAAGAGGCAGCGGATCGCGAGCGGGGATGAATGATTCGGGGGGATGTGACCATGTTCTATAGCATCACACATTGCAGCCTTTGCCCCGTTCTGATACGGTCGCTCCACTTACTTTCCCCGGAATTTCGGTCGATTGCGTCCCGCATGACTTTTTGTCGAATTTCTAGAAGATGAGCTGGGAAGATGCGTCCAATCAAAGCTCGTGATCTTCGCCTACTTATACAAGCCAGCACGTTGGAGTCACGCCACCCGATATGTGGTCTTCCATCGATCCGTTATGGCGGATATGACAAAACTCGCTGCCAGACCAGGAGGAGGGGCTTCTGGTCCGCCACCTGCAAGGACATGTTTGTAACGTTCTCGCTTGGTGACTTTCCGTGAGCCATTTGAGAGTTTTGATTGCAGAACAGCTTAAAAAAGGAAAATTCGACGAGTGCCCCTGTGCTATTCCTAATGGGAATGAAAATTCGCGCACGCTTTCCGTAGTCTGGAGTTTGCTAGTGCAGCTGATATACATGTTTCATGCTGCCCGTCGGATTCAACAGAAGGGTCATGCTTGCGTACAGACACTGAAACAAACAAAGGTCCACTGCAGGGTTGGACCTCTGACTTTGGATTTCGGCTCAGATAAACACAAAGTTAGGTTCGCCGGTTTGCATGGGAACACACGCGTCTCGGGCATGATCTCGATCGCTCCCGAAACCTCAGGGGCAGTCAGGCAGTCGGATCCCAATCCGTCACGACGGCTGCAGGATCCTTATGGTCAACGGAGGTGAGTAGCAAACTCATAGCTAACCAACGTTCATCGAGTCCGAATGTTCAACCTCTTCTTTCTGCAACTCGGAATCACATATCTGCATGTTCGAGATGATCCGCTCCTTATGTGATGATTTGGGTACTAGGGAAACAAACCCCCGCACCAACCGCATAAATCACGATGGATGAAGGTTACTCCGACCCCTCATACCTTTTGCAGCGAATATCTCGACAAAATCTGAACGGACTTTTCTATAGTCTTTGGCGAGTGTCGTTAAGGCGGGGGAATTTAAACCGCATAGCCTCGACAAGCGGAGCCCAGGCTTCCAACAGAATGCCACGTCGTCTGTCCATGTCATGTCATGAACAGATGGTCTCCAGATCGACCTGCATGTTTCGCAGCAGGTGAGGTGAATGCCGTATTGCCAGTGTCAAGTTCAGTTTCAGACTGACCCACTTGATTCACTACTGGGTCAGGTAAACCCTTGCCCAGCAGCTCTCTCATATGTCGCACGCTAAAATTACTTATCCCGATAGGCTTCTCAGCTTGCCCTCCTTCTGGGCTTCTGCAATGGCTTCCCAACTCTCGACGCCTCGAGAGGGCTATGAATGAGATACAAGTCGATATAGCCCAAACCACACTTTTTGAGGGAGTTGTTGATCGCTTCGACCACATTGGTTTTACCATTGTCTGATTTCAATTTGGAGGTGTAGAAGATGTCGGATCGCTGGAGACCATTGTCGCTGATGAACTCGCGGATGGCGCCCCCCCCCCTCGTTGCTGTACCAGTCTGCGGAATCCTACGGGAGCGTTGCTGACGTTGCCAGTTCGTTCGTTCGGTCGAGAGCTCTGTGCACTCACGATATGTCAGTAGCTTGCCTGACGCGGTAGGTAGTGTGTCAAAATCCAGTGATTCTAGGCACTTGTCGTGGAACAGGCTGACCTCGAGTGCCCACCGCACCGCCTTGTAAGCTTCATCATCATTGGTTGGTAAGTACCTACGTCCATATTTTGAGACAGGCATCTTTTGGCAACGCCCTGCAAGCTCCCATCTACGTACCAAACCCTAAGACAGGGATTCCATTCCCGTCGTTCAATTGTGATGTTTCTAGCAGCGAATTGATTGCCCACAATCAACCGCAACTACTCGCTGTCAGGTTTGCAGAAAAGGTTGAGTTGCTTCAATCTGGACGAGTTGCTCAACAAATGTCACAGCAACCTCGTCCTGAGACCTTTGTGACCCTAGCCAGGATGTCGCTCACAGTTCTGGCCACGACGAACAGAACAAGTTATTAGAAATACTGCAGATGCCAAGGTGGGACCCCGTTGTCTCCCGTGTTCCACCATAACTCAACATAGCACCGGATGAGAGGCAAAGAGTATATTATCATCCAAGGCTATGTAAACTTGTACAACAAAAATAATCTGTGAAAACTTGGTTAGTTAGACAATATTCAATCGCACAAATGCTCGTTGCGCCAACATGGATCAGACATCCAAAGGAAGGTCCTCGTTGACCCTCATCGCGCCGACCTCCGCTTCCCGCTCAGCGCACCACAAGGCGGCCCACGCTTGACA
>JBBPQD010000512.1:0-11107 GCA_038092355.1 Caloboletus inedulis
GGTCTAGATCATAGTAGGGACTTGAGCATTAGCAGGATCGCATGATAGGGGCTAATAGATAGGGGCTAAATGCGAAAGTGCCTCTAGAAATTCAGGAAAAATAGGGAAAAATAAGGGAAAAATAATACGGTCTGTAACAGCTACCAGATCAACCCTACTGTCTTATTGCTTGACTGCTTGCACTACTAGTGAGTGCTGGTCATTTCACCAGCAAGCAAGGAGTGTGTGGTTCCAATTCCGAGTTGATGGCCATACTGGCAGCTAGAGTATCACCTGGGTCATGCTGCAGAAAGGTCTCCCAGTCAAAATGATCTGGAACATCTGTATCTGAAGAGAGTGCAGTAGACCTAGCAAGTTCATCATCTGAGTCTGTCAGTGAGGGCAAATTCATGAGGGATCCAGGAAGGACTGATCCTGAGTTATGGCACACCAGGTGTCACCAATGCAATATGGTCAGAGAGTGACTTTTCATATCTTTCCGCTCCATTGAGTGATACAGTAACTATCTCTCTGCTGTGGAAAGATGATGCACTGAACATGAGTCTTGTTTGTCCCAGTGCAGAATTGAAAGACTGAATATAGCACATGAGTAATGTTATCAAATTAAATGGAGTCACAATTTACTTCAAAGGCACCCTTCCAAGGCAACTCACCCATCAACAAATTGTGAGTTTGCTTTAAAAACTATTTTATTTGTTTCTCATATAATCTCTAGTTTATTCAAATTTCTGTTTCACTGGCTGAGGAACATCAATCATTTGGAACACCTGTTGTCAATGTGGTTGCATTGTACTGTATGTATCCCACTCAGCCGAGGGGAAATCAGATACTTCAGACAAAGTAAGTTCACTTTTTTTAGTTGCTTAATATCTAATAGATTCCTTTCCCACTTAAGATATCTGTCAATGAGGACCACACCGATTTCAACCACTACAACTCAGATCAAGATGTTATAATCTCGTTCCTACCCCCCCTGCCAAATTCAACTTTATAGAACTCCTAGACTGGCATTCACTTTCAATTCAGATTGAGATGTGGCTTATCTTGGAGCTGTCCATGTAGTCACAGTATTGGGTTTGGGACCACAATATGTTCTGGCTGGCATTCATTGCCACTTACTCTGCCTTTTCCAGAGGCAAATGGCACATGTGGAACTCTAGGATTATGCCAGTAGGAGAGTTTATTGAAGAATGGCTCACTGGAAAACATGCTATGCAAATTGATTGTATTTGTTCCACCTCTGAGTGGAGAGCTCGAGTGCACGAGTGTATCTTAGGTGAATTCTGTAGACATGCTTCTCTCTTTCATCCAACACTGTTTTTCACTTCCAACAGTTTGTAGCTTTGGTATCATAATTTGTTGCATACCTGTTCCATGTATCCGTGCCAAATTGCAATGTTATAAGTTACACCTGAGAACTCCTTCATTTTTGCTGTGTTATCATATTTGATAGATATAATAAAGTCAATGAGACATGTACATGCACACAGTGTGACAAGCTCAGATGTGTGTTGAACATCTGAGCATATATTCACCTAGTGTCATCAGTCAGACACACAAACATTGCTCACAGGATCTCCATTACATGTGAAAAAAAATAAGATACACACCTGCCACCCAGAGCCTCTGAATTCCATACACTGGCTGATCTCTGGCAGATAAATTCCTATTTCTATTTTGTACATATTGTGTGGGGCCCAGGCTGAGTCAACAATTATTTAATGTGAATCTTATCCTTTCTCACACACCTCGAATTTAGGTAACTCTTGTTTGGGCGTGTACAGTTCTGGACAGACAAAGATGACAATTTTAGTAGTGGCTTGGGTAGTAATTTTTGACCAACATTGATGCCAGGAGGGAACTCAGAATGGCAAAATACATTGAAAGACAGTGGTCTGAAATTTATCCAGTGACTTTTTGGAGTGGCCAAATTTTTGGCTGATTTCATCAATACAAATACAGTATAGTGTGTGAGTGTGCTCTACTGACTACAGAGTGGTGAGAACAGCTTTAATAGATATCATAGCAGCCTGTGAAACCTTCTGGTGTTGCTTCTGCTTCATAACTGCCCACTTTGCAGTCTTTCCTGTGAGCCCAAGCCTATAGGCACTCATAAATTGTCATGAATAATTAATGAAATGCTGAATCACTTCAGTGGGACATGTATTAAAGATTTCTCATACACTTTACTTTGCTTTGTCGAAGGTTTTCTTTTGAACTTCACAGTACCAATACTTGCACCAACCCCAATAGTACTTTTTAAATTAGCTATGTCCAACATCCGAAATTGAAAAACAATAAATATGACACATGGGATTTAACTTGCAGTGGAATTTGAGTAGAAAATGCACTCATGACCAGCATCTTGAATGAGAGTCTTGAGCATGAATGGCTGGTTTGCAAAATCATCTTGCTTGCTTAGAAAACGAGCCATGCAGCAATTTTCACTCTTCCATGGGCAAACAGGGCTACATTTTGCTCATAACCCTTGAGTATTGAATCCACACTCCTTGAGAACCTGCTGAGGACCTTTTGAAGCGCCATCAGCAAGTGTCATCTTCTGCATCTTCCCATGCTGTGCTATGCTTGGATTGGACCAGGTAATGAGTGTGTCTTGCTGCTTGCTTTGCTTTCCTCCATTTGATCTGTTCATTTTGAATGCCTTCAAAGCATCAGGAGGCAAAGAAGTGTGAGCAGAAGATTGATCAAAGACAAATAGTAAAACACAGTTAAGGTGTTGAGCCTCAAAAATCCATATTGTGTTCTTGATTTGCTTGAAAAGTTGCTCAGTATTCCACCACAAGTCACCATTAGCACCTGGATAGATGATTTCTCAGGCTTCTTCAACAACTTCTCCATCTTGGTGGTTTCAGTGCACTAGTTGACCATCCTCTGCATTAATAAAGCCAAATACATGGATAATCCTTTCTTGCCCCTTCTTCTGCAATATCTGTTGTCCTGGTCACAAGCTAAATACAATAAGTATGATATTATAGGGCATTCAGTGGGAATATGCTCACTAAGAATTTGTCTTGAAGTGATTCACATGAAAGCAGCACTTGTCATGGAAATTCACGATAACTTCTTTCTCACCATTCAGTAGCATGGGTTCAACTTGTCACAACTCAGGTCCTTCAAACTGGACCATGCAAGATTCAAACATGGCCATTGCAGATAAGAAAATCTCTTGACAATATTTTCTAACATCTTCTCATTCATGTCCATCCAAGTAAACATCTTTTTGCAAACAGGTTCATCACCACCCAAGCTTCAAGAGCCATCACTGTGCTGTGTGCTCACAGAATGGCAGGTGAGAGCTCAGACCCTGCAGGCAAAGTGTGCTCCCTGGCCTTTGTGCCATTGTCAAGCAATCTCCAGACTTGCATCAATGCAGCCAAGTCCCCTCAGTCAAAGTGTGGCAAAATTTCAAATCAAAAGCAATTTTTTGATTCGAGATAGTAGTAATATTTTGGATCCCTTCACAAGGTCTGCTTTAATCTAATCATGGACTTTATCCCAGCCTCTCACTTCAATCCCACCCACCCTGTTCACATTCTTCAAGCTCCTCTTCCCATATCTCCTCAACTGTAATCATCTCCGAAAGACCAGCCAGTCCTGCATCAGAAACAGAATCTGTCCGAGCTGAGTCTTTGCTGACTTGGATGGCCCAGGCAGGCTCCAAATCAGTGCCCTGGATGTTAGATGTGACTTTACTGGTGCCAGCCTGGTCTGGGAGTGTGCTGAATCGACTTGGACTTGGACTCAGCACCAAAGGCTGAGAAATTCTTGGACTTGGTGTGGACTTGGAAGT
Source organism: Caloboletus inedulis (assembly GCA_038092355.1). Classification (NCBI taxonomy): domain Eukaryota; kingdom Fungi; phylum Basidiomycota; class Agaricomycetes; order Boletales; family Boletaceae; genus Caloboletus; species Caloboletus inedulis. Next base: position 3,812 of record JBBPQD010000512.1, read on the forward strand.
GCAGGTAAACCTGAGTGCAGTGAGTTCTCTTTGGTCTTGAAGGAGATTCTTGTAATGTCATTGTGTCCATGCTGACTTGCTTTCAACATCAAGGCCTTTCTTGTATTCTTTTGGTCTCTCCTTTCAATGAGTGGCCTGACTCACTTGCCTTGCAGGCAACTAACAGTATTCATCCATAATCCCATTCCAAACCATCCCGGGTTCTGATGTTTCCAAGCCTGGAATAACCGTTCCCAGAATGCATTCCAGGATCGCTGTTCCTAGGCTATTCCGAGGTTTCTTCCTGTGCCCTTCTGAGGGTTCCGAGATTGCCTTTTCAGGACCAGTCCAGAACCACTTCTGGAACTTTCCCATGCTCTACCCAACTCAGAAAGTTTAAAATGAGATTTGTCACACTTGGACCATTTACCCGATATTACATATGACATAATACGAGTATACCTCTACCACAACATAGTACATATATCATTTTCTTGCTAAGACACACCTTAGTTATTTACTGCCATCTCTGGCAGTGGCTGAGGTGAGTCTTTTTCTTTCTCTATGTATTGTAGCTTGGGCACTTCTGCCCTTTTATAGATTCTGTCAGCAACCAAGTTTCATCTAAAGGATTGTCCCCCAAGCTGACTGCCAGGTCAACCAGACAAGTGTGCACACAGTCATGATCCAAAATAAAAGTGAGTCATCCTCCAAGGATGACTCCTCCCCTGACTCTTCATGATCAGCAAGGAACTTTATACTGTCAAACACAGTGGTGAGTTCCCATTTGTCATCAGAGCTCACAGCTTCATCTGATTCAGGGCTTGGTTGGTGAGATTTTTCTTTGGCTGTTTGAAGGATTTGGACTTATTGTCACTGGATTCCAGCTCGGAACAGCTGCTTAGCACAGCTTGCTTCAACCCAGAATTGCTTTGATTTCAAAGACTGGCTGTGTGTTGTATGATGGGGTGTTTCTTTGGGCGTCCATGTGGTATATTGGGTGCTCTGTACTCTTCATCCAGGTTCAAATGTTTTTTTTTTCTCACATCCCCCTTGATGAAAGCTCCCATTTCTGCATTTTTCGGAATATTTTTGGGGGTCTAAACTTAAACACTTAGTTATAGGAAATTTTGCTCGTGCCAATTCATTCATTAGGTGTTCAATGTGTCGTGTATACATGTTTTAGCTCATCTGATTAATGTTGTGGTGTACAATAATTCAACGAACAGAATTGTCATCTTTGTCTGTCCGGAACTGTAGTCGGACCCCTTGGCATGACGAAGCTGCCAGTTCGGTCGGGCCGGCAGAGCGGAGTTGGAATTATAGGTCTATGCATGCCGGGTCTCCTGTGAAAGGCAGAGGCGGGGGGTTGGCTCACTGCGGTGGCTGTGCTACGGTCTTGGATAATGGACAGCGGCTTCCTGGTCAGGGGACCAACAAAGTTGTCGCACCAAGTGAGCGAAATAAATATCTGAAGGATAGCGCAAGGGCCGTAATAGAGTGTCGGATGTAATTCGTCAATCAGGCTTGTGGATACAAGAACGCGGGGAGACAATGCGAAACAAGATGCACATACAAACATAGATGAAATGGAGACAGTGGAAGTACAATGTCCCTGGGCAGGCAAGGAAATGCATACAAAGCGACCGTAATTCGAATGCACGATTGCATAATTACGCAAACAGACAATGGTGTCGGTTTGCGGATATCAGATATAGGACAAAACATATTATCAATGAGGATGGCTGATACAACGAGACAAAAGACAAGCCAGACGAACAAAGTTAAAGTAAGTAAAACCCGCAAAGTGACACATACGTTTGATTGCGGGATATGATATACGAGTGAGAATTAAAACTTTGTCTTTACATAATAAAATACATGTCCGGCGCATGTATCATCGGCATTGTGGAAGACATATTTACCGTGACGGAGATGATTTATATGAGGTGGTAAGCGACGGATGCGAGGACAATTGAGTTGTTCTGTATAATAGTGAGACTGTACTAGACGCGGCTCAGTATTTTCCCTCTCTGTCATCCTCATACCACTGCTTCTGCCATTCCGATATCATGCCTCGCAATCGCATCGCACTAATTCAAGCATGGTCGCTGAACGAACTCGCGTCAAGAGGTATGGACGTAGACAACACGGGTGAGTATATGGAACATGGAGTGATTGAGTGATTAATTGTTGCTGCAAAGGTGATGAGAGACAGGTGTCGTCTAACGAGACAAGAAATTACGATCTTCGTCAAGAGGACATCGACATGGATGATGGTACTGGCGGCCATCAAGTCGGTGCAGGCGCGAGTGGGCAAACACTGGTGACGGCTGGCGGGGACCTCGTGCAACCGAGCTATGAAGAGCTGAAGGCTCAGTGTCTAGAAATGGAGGACTCTTTTGAGGGCTGGTGTCGACAATTTCGAGGAAGGTATGATCGGCTGAAGGAGAAGTACACTGAATTAAAGAAATCTGTGCGAGCGGCTGAGGACGAGGAGCGCATGACGATCATGGGACGGGTCATGGAGATAGTGACGAAGTATCGTCTCATCCGTGATTCTTTCATGTGTCTAATGTGAGTGCTGATTATTCTGATGTCCTCCAATTCTGATGTTGTTATGCTCCTCTGTAGCTGTTTCTCCCCAGCGTATGTATCTCGCTAATGATTTTCTGGTTCATTCTGATGGTTGAACTGTTAGGATGTGTATGACTGCAGTCAACGCGGACTGTGGCCATATTTTCTGTGGACGATGCATCGTCGAGATGTGGGTCCACTGCCTCGCCACTGATCCGAACTGCTTCATGAAGTGCCCGATGTGCAAGAGGGATTTGCCGTCCTTGATGGATCTGCAGATGCGCACCCCACTCAATATGCCTTTCCGGGTGGACTGGAATTTGCAGCGGATAGCAACACCGCTGATGGACGAGGTTGAGCGCTGTGCTGTGGAGATGGCAGGTGAGATTGGCCAGTATGGAGGGGAGGACGCACAGTCGTTGCTGGGTGAATGGGGTGTTGGAGGATCGCATGCGCTCCATCGTCTTGTGACCGGAGAGTGAGTCATCTTAGGAGTGTGACCGGATTCTGGATACTCATCGCTCTTTGCAGGGGGAGCACGAAAGTGATGGCACGGTTCCAGCTATACTGGAATAGGCTGGACTCACAGACGATCCGCTTGCGCGCCAAGGATTGCCTCATTCTGAAGACGATAATACAGGATGATGGGCAAACTCGCGACATTTTACCTCCTTCCCCACGCCCATCACGTGTCCAACCCCAGCGGTCTGCAGCACGCAGGTCCCAAACCGACCTTCATCAATTTCTGGATTTATCACATCCAGTTGGAAGAGACCGTGAGGTCAGGAGGGCACCCAGAGGCAGGTCATCCGATGACTTTGCACAGGCCGATGTAATTGTTTTGTCGTCTGATCTCGAGACAATCGAAGAGGTGACGGATTCGGGCACATCTGAGGATGGGCCTGATTCGGATATATCTCTACATTCTGATTGATTAAACGTTACTCTATGTACATACCTCGAGTTCCCTATACCAATACCCGCAAATCGACATAGACGTACATTTGCGGATATCACAGTTAACATCCACCAGCACCCCTGAACTGTTGTACGGATAATGTGATCTATTTCCGCAAATCGACAGGTGTGTCGATTTGCGGAAATAGATCCATACATTGTGTTGGGTGGCTAAATTCTTCAGACGGTGCTACATGAATTTTCTCAGTATGGAGAACAACATCTTTTCCATACCTTTTCTTCTTCCCAGCCTCAATCAGTTTACAACTATCTGTCGCCTACGTTGTAAGTACATATCCGGTTGTGCCCCACATATCTATATTGTCACGCGCACAGCAGGTGGCGGTGCTGTTGCCACTCCGGATTGTCCGGATCATACTGGTTGCCATCTCTGTGCTCTCCTTTCCTGTGCCCTGCATTGATCATGGGTGCCTTTTTTATGGTTGCCCAGCTGTACCAGCTTTAATTATGAATTACAGTTGACTCCCTCATCACACCTACCCCTCGGGATGCACACCTAAGTTAAGATCGGTAGCAGTGCGCGTGCACCAAGTCCCCGACTCCCGGTTTCGAACAACGATGAGCAAGAAAATGCAACAAGGAACTCGATTCATGGATAGACACTTGGCAATGGTAACTATGTACAGACATGACACTCATTTTTTCCATATGTTTTTTTAATGAAATACCAAAAAGTCTAATGCGACACTGCTTCCCTAGTTTCTCTATCACATCCACTCTCCATATTGCAATCATCATCAAGCATGACAGGACTCTTTTTCGTAGGTGATTCAAGCAATTCTTTGTTGATGGCCTCCATGTTTTCCTTTTCACTGTCAAGTCGAAGATGCTTTACAAACTATACAGTATTAAATAATATTTTTCGCATGGCTGAAAATATTCCCACGAGTCGTTTTGGAGCCGACAAAACCCTTCCCCACTACCGTGGGAGTCGGGGACTCTAAATTGTGCAAGGCTTGAAAGGCAGGCTGAGAGACGAGGCGAAAGGCGGGGAAACACACCACTGGCCTCACTCATTCGCGTCCCAGATATCCCCACCCCGGCCAACCCTATGCTACACGCATGCCAGCACGCCACCTCGATCGCGGGCTACACTCACGCAGCATGCGTCGAGTCACACGTATGTTGATCTCTTACACGACCACGGTGATTAGTATCAGTTGATTCAGTGTATTTCAAGTTTAGTACACTGACATAGTTTCTCCAGGCATAGACACCGAGTCGACATGCGTTTTAGAAGTACACTAGGTTGCGAATGGAAGAGATGGAACTAATTATATTTCCTGATCATACGAACCACTAGCCCCAAACTCCCCGCCCTCCTTCGGTGCACTCTGCTCAGAGTCCTCCGAATATTGAGATAACAACCACTGATTAAACAAGGCCTCGTAATTTGGTACTTCATCCAAATCCAAGGATTTGTTTGCTGCGGGTACATTGGCCAGGAACAGCTGTTCGAAATCAATGCTTGTTGCAGGGTAGACTTCTCCGACGACGTGTTCGCTGCGAGACACATCGCCGGTCGGTACTGGGGTAATTATGGTCTCTACACTCCCACTGATGAGTCGGTGAATGATTTCTCCTACGAAGTGTTGACAGTTGTTCTTTGTGATGTGATAGATGGGCTTTCTTGCCTGAACCTCAAGAGCTAGTTCGGGCGAACGTTAGTGTCTCAAACGGAATATTAATGTTGCACACGTACCCTTGACTGAAATTTGATCGTTAGACAATGAAGTCGACCCCTTTTCACCCATAACTTGCCACTTGCACCTGTCGAAGTAGTCCCACAGATCTTTGCCGGTGAAAACATTTTGACACATTTTTGGCTTAATAGGACCCCATCCCTTCCCAGCGACCCCTTGCGGGTAGTCTTTTCCGCCTCCCGCCCTTACTTCCCTTACATAACAATTGTTTTTCGCATTGCAATCTATCCAAGCATCAAAGAGTTCGGGCGCTTCGTCCCGAGCGTCCGACGTCAATTAGCCGTGAAAATATCAGGATGACAATTCCCAGAGTCACTTGGCATCTGTCAATCAAAAAGTCGGGTACTGTTGTCGTTTACTTTTATAGTAAGACATCAGGTAGTTCCCCAAGTTACTTGCGAAATGGCCAGCCAATCATCAATCACTGAGAGCTCATACAAATCGTGCCAAAGACTCATCAAAACATTATGAGACAATGATGCTCCACTGATGCTTCTACAAACGTGGGCAATGTGCCTAGCTACTGCTGTGTTCCCACAAGTGCTACGGCCTTAGGCTTGCTAGCTGGCGATGCTTGCCCATCTCGCATTCATCGAAATTCGATTAGACTTCATCGGCGCGCACGCCGTTGAATTATGCGTCGAATCCAAGTATTCGTGTCCTACGACGTCCACGCGCCGTGCCTTTATCGAACATGTCTCAGACGCCATTCGAGACATGAGACAGGTATGTCTGTCCGCAAACGCCGAACCTGCCGACATGCCGAACGCCGGGGCAGACCACGCTTCGACGGACGCACTCGACAACAAGAGTCGACCACTATAAATTATTGTTACAAAGTGGTCCAAGTGGTCCTGATGGACGCGTCGATGGAGCATGCAACTGCAGACAACTGAGTCACCCAGTAAATGGGTACATTTGGTAAAACCAACACTCATGTTACAATGTAATACCTTGGTGGACTCGTCTACTTTAGAATATTATGATAAAGTCCATCATTCTGAGATCAATATCCAAACCATTGGCATTTACAACCAAGAAAGCAACTTATGATACCAATGGGAAGGGAGGAGCTTAAGAGTCGGATTCAGCCAAGCTTACCAAGCAAACTGTGAGACTGGCAGCGAATGTGTGACTGAGATGCGTGTAAATACTAAGGTTAACTAGTGGCTCTGAGAACAGTGTAAAGCAATTGTTCTAAAGTAGTTTCTGCAGATGTAAATGAATATTCTTCAGTGTATGTACAAGGGTTCAAACAGAAATAATAACTGAAAATTAGGTCCCCGATGCCCACCGCCAGAGAATTGTCACACATGATCACACATTGGCGTTGGGTCCGCATGAGCCCTATCTAAGCTACATCCACAGCACAATGGGACGCTCTTAGAACATCGTACATCGCTTCGATTCGGTCTTTCTCACTGTCCATATGGGAATAATTGTTCGCAGGTCGGGTCTCCCAGTGTCTGATAGAACGTGACCAAGTTGGCCTTGATCGCGGTCTCGAGCTCGGAAGTCGGGTTGGGGTACAGCTGAGCTGTCAAGTTGACCTGTCGCTGGTACGCATAGCACGGCTGAGAAAAAAATCAACACAGGGAAACGGCGTTGCTGTACTAGCAAAGATCGACGTACGCTCCCATCGTCCCCCAGATTCACCACATAGTTGTTCACGCCTTCGTTATGACCCGGCAACAGGCCGACCAAGCTGAATACCTCGCCAAACACGATGCTGACCTGGAGAAAGTCGTATGGGCCTTGACGACGATAGAATCCGTCGGGGTACTTGTGATTCTGGTAGAAGCTCCGCGCGTTGTCCAAGGTGGCGCTGATCGTCGAGTCAACCGTCTGGTTGCTCACGAAGAAGGCGAGAGGGAAGGTCGTTTCTGCGTAGGCAGTTAGGAAGCGGGGGGTATCGAACGAAAAGGTAGGGTTGCGTGCGATGGAGTCGTTGATACGGAGGGACTTTTGCAGGGATGCGGATTCGACGGTGATCTTGCCATCTCCGACGAGGTTAGCGGCATAGACGAGCTGTGAAAGGGATGAACAATGTAGATACGGG
>JBBPQD010000513.1:0-11098 GCA_038092355.1 Caloboletus inedulis
ACCTCTACCTCAGGGATACTACCCAGAGAAGAATGAGCAACCAGTAGATCCAGCACTATGGACTAGATTCCAGACTGTGATCGGTTCACTCTTATATTTAATGATTGGGACAAGGCCAGATATCGCCTATGCTGTCACTCAGTTGGCCCGCCAATCAGCCAATCCATCCCAAGAGCACCTTGAGAAGGCTCTGTACATCTGCCGATATTTACTCGGTACTAGTGATTACTCATTAGTGTATGATGGAGATTCTGGCAAAGGCATCATTGCCTGTACTGACTCTGACTGGGGTCAAGATAAAATCACCGGTCACTCGCAAACAGGTTTTTACCTCAAGTTAGTGAATGGAGTTTTCCTTTGGAATTCTCATTTACAAAAGACCACAGCTCTATCTTCAACAGAAGCAGAGTATATGGCCCTGAGCGATTGTTCTCGCCAGGTAGTATGGATCAAGCAGATGCTTGAAGAACTTGGGTTATGTTTAAACCCAATTCCCATCTGCGGTGACAATCAGGGCTCATTATTTATAGCTGAGAACCCAGTCACTGAAAAGAGGTCCAAACACATCCACATCAAGTACCACTTCGTACACGATGCAGTGATGGTATTTAAACAAGTTGCTCTGTTCTTTATCCCTGGGGATGACAACCCAGTGGATATGTTCACCAAGAACCTCGGACACGTCAAGTTCGAGCAATTCAGACCCCAACTTGGTTTAGAGTTTCACAATCTCGCCTTTCCATGATTGCGCGATAGATTTAGTGTAGTTTGTCTTTCTATACTACGGTATATTAGACAAGGGGGAGTGTTGAACGGTAAATCTACCATATTAGTATAGTAGTTCACACGTTCCCATGTACTTACATTCAGACTCAGCTGTGCTGAATCTAATCAATCTTTGACTCGAACCACAACGTCCTTAAGCGTTATTACTTTCTTCAGGTAAGTTTCAGTGCTAGACTCTGCCAGTACATGCCTGCTCTCAACAGGGATTGGATGATTGGCATTGCTATGTGTTTTCCATGAACATAGTAGGTCTGAGAGGTATATGACCAACTCACTTTTACAACATTTCAGCTCTGATCTACTGGGCTATATGATAGCCAAGCCTGCATGCTTTCCTTTGTTGATAGTCGACCTCTCCTATGCAATGACCATTTGTAAATAAATGAAATGGTGCTAGAATGCAAATGGTGGAATTTACTCACCTTTCTTGGCTGGTCATTTTTCTCATCATTATCTTCCTCATCATCATCATCAATGGTTTCCTTGTGCTTGTGTGTGATGACCTTTGTCTTCTTCGTGTCCCTGGGCTTCAAGGTAGAATCCCTTGCCCACTGTACTAGCCTCCTGGTTTGAGCATTAGGCAGTTTGTCCTGTTAAATGACATTGTCTCAGCTCTGGTTCACATGTACATTCATTGGTGACACTCATGGATGTCTGTTCCTTTAATGTATTATGGTCAGAGCTGCCATGCATTGCAGACTCCATTTTTGGCATTTATAACATCCTCAACCAGTCCAAGGTACTGTATTACCCACTGGTTTGATAGCTGTGTCTGTTTCTACCACACCTTTCAGTTTGTCATAGAGCATGTCCAGCATGCCATCAGACATTCCTAAGTTGAGTGCCATTCTTGTGGTGCCAACACACTCTGGATGTTCCTATAAGGTTGCCACCAGTTGGATACCTTGGGTCATACACGGTGTGATGCATAGCATCTCTTCAAAGATATTCATATCCATGGGTTGTTCTGGCACCCATATTGTCCGGCCTTCCATTTTATTTATCCATATTATATTAAGAGATGAAAGGAACCACAATATATGTATTATAATACTACTGTCAGGGAGCGCTGACACATGCTGGTCTCTTATAAGTGGGAGAATGGACCACAGCTATATCTGTAAGTCATAAATTCTATTCAATGTTCATTTTCAGCACAGCATGAGAAGAGTATACATACTGTGTCCCAATCACTCATATTTGCCAGTTGTCGCTACATTGGATGTGGGAAGAGGCTGACGGATGGTAATAGAAACTGCATGCTTGATCAATGATCATTTATATTGAGAAGGAATTGGTGACTCACTTGATGACCTGGACCCATTACCTCCTCCTTCATTGCCAGCCCTACCTCCAATCACACCTGTTGTGTCCTCCTCCTCCTCCTCCTCATCATCATCGTCATTATTCTCATTCTCATTATTCTCATTCTCATGTTCATTGTCATCATCCTCATCCGTACTATTATCCTCACCTTCCTCTTCATTATAATTGGCCTTGTCACCACCACCTGCATCCTGTCCTGTTGTTTCACCACCAGCAATCTCTCCATCTCCTTCATCAACCTTCTCCTCTCTCCCATCATTCTTGCGTTCATGCTCATTATCCCTATTATCATCAGAGGTAGGTCTAGGACAAGGACCACGGTATTGATGTTATTAGGGAGTAAGGGTGTGTTTTGAATTTTTGAGGAACAAGGCAGGTGCACAAAAATCTTATTGATTCCCAATCCAGATATCTACATTTATACGGGCAAGTTGAAGGACCTCTTCAGCTTCAGGTTGGAAGAGAATAGAGACATTGGGGACAGGAACTTTATTCTTGTGGTCAGAGTGGAAAGGGGGGGAGTCAGAGTAAGGATCAAGTGGAGTTGCTCATCACAGGCAAGGATTCAAAGGGGGGGCTTGCCTAGAATGTTTGGAGGATGACTGTTACAAACTATATTATTTTTTTCTAATTTTCTAGAGGCACTTTCATATTTAGCCCATATCATGTGATCCTGCTAATGCTCAAGTCCCTACTATGATCTAGACCTTTTCTGCATGATAACCTTATGTCGACCATGCTTCCTACATATCTTCTACATGACTCCTACATGTGCAGCCTAGATCACCTCATGTATGACTCACTAATAATGTATGATGTGCTGCCCCAACATATGCTTGTCTCATGACCTACACATATATACTGCCTACCTGACCTGCACCTCACATATGGCTGTACTGATATACATGTTTCCCTCATACAGTACATATATACCTTGCTAGATCCTCATGTAGTGTAGCATATTAATACAATGTAGATCTCTAGTATACACCTGTATACAATAGAATAGTATATATATAAGGGACACTCCCAGCTCTAGAGGATACTAGTCTTGTCCTCTTGGAGTTTTCCCTGCACTCTAAGGAGCTACTTGATCACTCCTACTTCCTCTAGTAAACTGCTGGCACCATAGTAAGTGCTAGCCATTTCAATTATGACAAAGGAAATCTTGTATAAGGAGAGCTTAGACCTTTTGTTGTGCCTAGTGGGGCTCAAATGGGAAGGTACATCATGTCCCTTGACAGTGTGTACCCTAAACAAAATCCTAGCACCAATCTGCCAGATCACATAAAGGAGTGGTCAGACTCGCCCGATTATCCTGACCCAAACCATCCTTGGCAACCATATATCCCAAGGATCAACACCAAAACCCCTGATGACTTTCATTGGGTCAACTTGTAGCTGTTTTGATATGAGCTGCATTGGATGGTCACACATTATGCACCGTTCCAACTCACTGGGAAAGCATCTCCTCCCATCATTCAATCTGTGGAAAAACTCTTGGCAGTCTATGAACATATTGTTCAATTCTTCCCTTGGCTATCAGACTGCAAATGTATGTACTATCTCTCCCCTACTGAGGACCAATCTCCTACAAACTAAGGAGGATGCAAGAAGTGTTGAAGTTACCATCCGCCTTGTGGGCTTAGAAGCTCTGGACCTCATCAGTTTTTGCATGTTTTGTTCATACAACCACCCGAAACCCCTCAATCCAAACCCCTTCAATGATATCTTATCCTGGTTGTGGCATGAGCTTTGTGGTGTAGTTCTTGACCTTGAGACTACCATTTTACAGGATCTCATTAAGTTTGTCAAGTATCATGTCCCTGTGTACTACATCTACTGTATCACGGTGATAGTCTATTTCCTCCTGAACTCATCAACGCTCAAAACTGGGACAGCAAAGTCGAGAGACCACACCACAATGCCATGTCTGGTCATAGGGCATTTAAGGCAAGAGCTCACAGAGAGTGGCAAGCAGTGCACCAGCCTGATCCTTCTTGATCCATCTCTGTGCAATCAGGCAAGAAGCTCCATTTCCTAAAGTACAAAGATTACTTCAAGTGAGTGAGCAAGAATGTATTCAATGGACTATTCCGGAATGGCACAACCTCTGGACATAATCTCCCTACTGGTATAGTCAATATTGTAGAAATTGATGAAGAACCCACAGATGATGAAGGTTTTTCAGATACAGATCCAACCTCAATCATGGTATTCATGCATGGGTGCCAGTCATCTCATACACATCTTCCACTGCTGCACTTGAGACTTTTTTATCACCCTGATCACTTGCAGTCGCATAGCTGTGGATATCAGCGCTCATAATCTCCTCTTCATCGCACAGGGCCTTGTCATTTGGGGTTCCTCTCATATCGCCCACATGTTTTTGGGCCCATGGTTTGGGATGATATCTCTTTTGCATCTCGTGGGCAATCAATTCATTGCAATGTATGTTTTGTTATAGTTAATTATCCATCCATTTAACCCAAACACTTTCATTAGAATATGTTTCAAGATCGTTGGTCTCTCTCCCTGGGTAATTATATCAAACCTGGATCTCTCACTGATCAGCTGCATGTCCCTGCTTCTTACGCCCCAGCTTTGGAAGCATCACATAATCATGGAGCCACCAAGCCTGGCATTGCAACAAGTGGATTGTACGATTCTGGGGATGCCTTTATGATATGCTGCTGACTCTGGATCATACTTTGCATCTAATAATTTACAAGGATGCTGTCATGACCCCCAATGTGGTCACATATGCAGAACCTCCTCTGTCATCTGAGGTTACCAAGTCTGGCATTGCAATGAGTGGATTGCATAATTCTGGGAATACCCCTATAGTACGCCCTTGACTTTTCATCGTGGTTTGTATCTAATAATTTACAAGGACACCATCAACATTGCCACCACATCTCCTCTTCTGTGGTTCCTTAGTTAATTTCCCCAGGATTACCTTACTCTCCCTGCTCCTCTCACTATGATAAATGTATTCAACATCCCCACTTTTGGTGTTCTTTACATTCCTGCTCAATCTGAATGCTGTGTCTGCATGTGACTTCTTGAACATCCTAATAGCCCACTACTGTCCAGTGTTGTTCCCCACCTGCTTGCTGGAGGGTTTTCATTCAGAATCTTGACACTCATAGCTCCTGGCCCCATCTCTCTAGCCCTATTGCCCCATTCACTGCACCTGAATTGTCAAGGCTTAAATGTTGAGTCTGTCTATCACATGAACCTAGAGGGAGTTCTGGGTCAACCCAATGCTCATCAATTCCTCACCTACGGCAGAATCCTGTGGCAATTAGCACTTTATTACTCAGAAACTGCAACACTGCAGGATCTCATTATTTCGACCTTGAACTGACATTCCAGGTTGTTTTTGACCTCATCACCAGTGGTTGAGGAATGGTTTTCAAGCTCAGCAGCAAGCTATGCACAATGCTATTGAGTCCAAAGAGTATGTGAAAGATGTCTATGTTGAGCATGATGCCAAGTTTCCCCCCTTCTTTATGTACAAGGTAAGCTTATCCTTCAGTCTGAGTGATGATGACAGTTGCCAATCTCTTCACACCCAAAACAGGTCATCCCTAACATCATCAACTGGACCACTTTTCCAATCACTTCCCTCATCTCAATAATGTGATTCAACAATCATCCACACCTCATGCAAGGAGAGGTGATTGCTCCTTATGACATCAAGTTTATGGTGATGCTTGAACACATCCTAAACTATGCTCATACTGGTTCAGGTAAGGTTCTAATGTGAACCCTCATGGACAGGCTCTCCATCTCCCTCAGCATCATCAACAATGGTTTTCCAATCATCAATCACAAATTCTTGTCCTACAATGACCTTGTATACAAGCACATTGTTGTCCACACTGACCATTGGCCCTTGCGAAAGCAGACTATGGCACCATTGACATGCTTTATCAAGTGCCAAAGATTGACCTACAGCAACAGACATGCAGAGGTGAGTGGTACAAACGCTCCAACCTGCAAACACACACTGCTGTCCATTTGCAGAAATTGAATACACAATATTCAATCCTCCATCTGTGGTGTCATATTATGTGGTGTCACATTGCTGCAAATCATCACATGCACCATTTTGTGGACTACAATGCTCATTTCTGCACTTAGGCTTCAAGGCTAGGATCACAATAGAGCATGCATTGCAGCATCTCCAAAACACGTCTTGCCTGGATGAAAGCAGTGCTCTCAACCACATCACTCTCTACACACTTAATGTGGCCCTCAGGGCATATGTCAGGGGTGTCATTATCCTCATCACATCCTCTATCACAGACGAGCTTTGCCCCACTCTCGCTTCTCATCCTGCTGCAGACAGGTTGGCTGCAAATCAGAGGCGCCATGCTCTCATCAATTGGGCTAAGGCCAAATATCCCCTCTTTTTGGATCCCAAAGCCCTTCCAAAACTGATCCTTGCCATCCACCCTCAAACAGCTAACAACACTGCTACTTTCACATCCATATGATGGCTCTAAACCTATCTCTTTCTTCATCAACCAGCTCCTTTAACAGGCCACTCGCTCCCAAAATGTGCAAGGTCAGACATCCACTGTCATTTTCTACTCCATCTGGCTTTCTCTCAGACAGTCAGAGCCACACCACCTTCCTCCTTAGGCCATTGATCTCTCCATCAATTAGCCTCAACAGGTCCATGCATCATGCACCTCAAACACAATCTCTTTGGATGACCCACCCTTGCTTCGCCTGTGCCATCAGACTCGCTGATTACTACAAGATCCTCCACAAAAACTCCCTTCCCTCAGAGTGGTCCCTTGCCTCCACTTTTATCACTCCAAACAACCCCTTCACCCACTTTGTTTACACATGGGTACAAAACAACTACACACCTTTGCATAAACCACACCATGTTCATTGCTCTCATATTCACCAGCTCTCTCCCCACCATTTACCCCTCAAAGGATCTCAACTCCAACAAGGATGTCCCTCTCTTATGTGAACATGTCCACATCTGAAATGACCAGCACTTACTGGTAGTGCAAGCAGTTATCTAGAGGACAGTAGTAATGAATCTAGTAGCACTGGAGTGTTGGAAGAACTTCAAGAGGATAAGACTGGCATCCTCTAGAGCTGGGGGTGTCCCTTATATACTATTCTGCTGTGTACAGGTGTGTACTAGGGATCTGGTGATATGCTATGCTACATGAGGATCTAGCAAGGTGTACATGATGATAACATGTGTATTAGTATAGCCATACATGAGGTATAGGTGAGGTAGGCAGTGTACATGTGTGGTCAATGAGGAGTACATGTGTTGAGGCAGCGCACCATGCATAGAGGGTGTGACTGACATGTGACTCTCATGAGGCAGTCTAGGCTGCACATGTAGGAGTCATGTAGAAAGCATGGTAGACATGAGGTTACCATGAGGCAAAGGTCTAGATCATAGGTAGGGACTTGAGCATTAGCTGGATAGCATGATAGGAGCTAATAGATAGGGGCTAAATGTGAAAGTGCCTCTAGAAATTCAGGAAAAATAGGGAAAAAGAATATGATTTGTAACAACACCTCCCCTTTCACTCTCAGATCAAAAAAGGGTCACTCAGATCCACACCCTTTCATCACTATGGTTTTCACCTTCATCATTGCCTTTATAGACACTTTTCCCCTCTCACATCTGCTTTGCACAACATCCACCAAGGTACAGCCCCTCCAGAGCTCGTGCAATAGCTCAAGTTATTTATCAGCAAACACAGTACACTCCCTTTCTCCTCCTCACATCCTCCCCCTCTCATCTCCTCCCACTTTTCAGCTGCAGAGGGCATTACAATCCTCAACATCCTTGTCAGGTGTGGTCTCACCATCCCTGTCACAAAATATGTCTTGAAAGCTTGTATATGGATGATTGATGTTGTTTCCATAGACAACCCCACAATATCACAAAAGTGGCATATCATCAAGCAATACCTCTCAGATGATATTCACTCTGGGGCCTACAATGCAAACATACATCTTCTCAGATATAACACCACCTCATAACTCATCCTTTCTCAGTAGATTAGAAATACGGTCCCAGCATTCCCCTTCCTTCCTACAGCTCCATCCTCCAGATTCCTTCCACATGCTTCTTCAAGCTCCTCCCTAGGAAAATGACATGGCAGAGATATTTTACACAGCAATGGTATCATCACAATGGCCAACAAGGCAGATGATCAACCCAGCACATTCCATGTCTGTTTACATTAACATACAATCAACTTTCCAATCACCCCCACATACTTCCTTATTATATATCCTTATTTTTATCTGTTCCTCCACAAATTCACAGTGGTGTCATTTTGCAGGATCTGTCATTTTTTATCCCACCACTCATTTTGCATTGCCTCCAAATTAAATCACCAGTGCTGCTGATTTTCAAAATACAATATATATCTGCATTTCCCCCTTCTTGCCCCCCTTCATGTTCCTTTTTTCCTCTCTTTAGCTTATTCTTACTCCTTCAAATAATCATCCTTCTCCAACATATTATATGCATATCATGTTGGCGATCTTGAACAAATAATGCCCAAGTTGTTACCACTAGAATGTTAACCTTAGAGACTAGAGAGATTTTCAAGGGAATCCCAAATCTGCAAAAAGGAAAAGTAGTGGTAGCAAATGCCATAATTGCATTGTCAATGTAGTCACATATTGTCAGTGGTCCCTGATCACATTGCAACCATCACCCACATCAGCTACAGTAGCCTCCCACTGTTATAACAACATGTACATATCCATTCCAACAGTTAAATTGATCAATGTCGACTACCAGTGACAATTGACCACAACCAATTTATTTACTTGACCCCCATTCACTTTGTCCTGTTCAAATATATGCATATTAATATGTATACCTGTTCAAAAAGAAACTATCTGCAGCATTCATGCTGTCCCCACAACACCAGCGAGGGTCCAGGGCACCACTTGGAAACTGGGGAATGGGGTGACACAGCTGGAGAAGATCAGTGATTGGCATGACCATCACATTTGGAATGTGGTTGCATATCAAATGGCCAAAATAGAACATGTTGACATTGTTGTCAAACATGCAGAGCAGCTTAAACAAGTGGACATAGGTGGGCAAATGTGGGTAAAGGCCAAGGTGAGGTGGTAGCCTGAATATGACTCAGACTTCAGCCACACACAATCCTATCAATCAATATCAATCAATAATTTTTTTCATCCAGCATAGATGATTCACTCACCTTGCAGCCCCCCCATCCTGTGTCCCTGTTCATTGACCTGCATCAGAACAGTGTCATACCACACCTGTGTGGGAGGCTTGCAAGAACCATTGGCACATTCTGGATGGAAACATATTCTTGCTGTCTTATTGTTTGCTACATGTTCAACCAGTTGGAGAGGAATTCACATGTTACTGAAACAGTTAAAGTGGTCATGGAGTGTTGGTTGGAAGCCCTGAGCCCCTGGTGAAGGAAGCTTAGTTAGGAACCTCTGTAATGCTTTCACAAATGTAATAGCCCTATGGTGTTGAACCAGGAACTGCGCTGTTCTCTTGGGGAAATGAGGACAGCATGCAACATGATATGATAGTGGCAGCAAGGCAGGGTTAGCCTTACAAGTTGAATTGTCCATGTCATCATCAATCTTGTCAGCTGACCCTTCATTGGCATGACTACTATCACACCACCTTAGATACAAGTTGAACCATATGACAGCTTCCTGGTGGTTTAACTATCTCAACATCTGTATTGTATAGTCCTTTTGATTAGTGGCAGTGTACACCTTCTTGGCATAATTGATGTGTAGCCACTTCAAATTTTTGGTGTTGAAACCATCAAGACTACTGAATAGCCAGATTGATTTGACATAGTGGGCCAACCAGTGAAGCTGGGAAATATTAAAATGATTGCAACACCCCATACCAATAAAAACATTCTTAAGGGCATGGAAATCATTGAGGTCATCCTGTGAGGCCTGCAAAGTCTCATCCATGTGAGAATGGTATTGCACAAGATGGACAAAATCAAATAGCGCACAACTGGCCTGAATAATGTCATGGTTGGATATATCAACAAGTGCAGTTACAAAAATCCATTGGAGTTGTTTGTGGTCAGCACTGGTGACCTACATGAAATTCCTTCCATGCAGAGTCATGGTGTCTACATACCATGTATCCATTATATTAACCAGTAGAACCAGTCAAGTAGTTTACAAGACTTGTACCATTTCTCTCCAACTACATGAAACCCCTAATTTCTTGTTTGTTTGCCAGGAAACCATAGCTCATTTTTTACTATATATGCTACATACTATGGACTACCTTTCCACTGATTTTCTTTTCCATATCTTTCTTACTTAGTTTTGTATTAATTGTCTTTCCTAACCCATGCCAAGGAAGGCTTTCTCTTGGGATAGTCATTTTGTGAAAAACCTCTGGGAAATACCTGACTTAGGTAAGGGAAGAAAGTGTGGGAAAGGGTCCTGGCCTTAACATGGAACAGCCTCCCCTTATTTTATCTAGAGATATCTCATATCTACAATCAAGGCAATGCATGGATATTAAGATTCCATGCCACATAGCCTGCCAATCTTTAGATCTGCATACCATCAGATCTCCAAGATCTGGTGTAGCCTTCATGACTCATATTGACTCAAAATGACTCAGAAATTCCCTGAATGGCAAGTACATAGCCTCATCTTTTGTGTATAAAAGGAGCTCATTCCTGGACTTGGAAAAAAAAAATCTAGTAGAATCTAACTTCTAGATTACTCCCTAAGCGCTCTAGAGGACAGTAGCCGCTTACCTGATCAAGAGAATCAGGGGCCTATTTCCTTTCAGTAGTTATCTACCACTATTCTGACTAGCCAAGAAGGCAGTAGAGTAGAGTGGTGAGAAACACTAATAGAGCTTTATTAGAAAACTAGCTAACAGAGATTAGCAAGGAGACTACTAGAGTCTTTCTGTTTTCTGCCCAGCTTGAGTTAC
>JBBPQD010000514.1:0-11095 GCA_038092355.1 Caloboletus inedulis
ATCGACACATACAGCTTGCCCATCGTGAGTACGAACAACGTTGGTGGATGTGTCGGTAGTTTGGAGTGCAGCTATGTACTCAGACACCATCCACCAATCACCATCCCACATGTATGTGGAGATGGACAGGGATGTCTGGCGCTCTCAATTTAGTTGGAATTCAAATCGCAGACCACTCGCTTGCAACCCCCACTTTCACGCTGGCTCGTAAGGGGTATAGAAGACGTTTCATGGTTTCTAAATCCGCCCAGGAAACAGTGCATAGTCTGTTAGTCGCGGCTTTCTCGTCGCACTTCCTTACTACCGATCACCGGTCTCGCTCAGTGGATATATTGGAGCAGGTTCAAACATGGACGTGTTTATGAAAAAAAATTCAAACGAATGCTATGAGATGACACTAACGTGAAGAACGGTATAGTAATCGTCCAAAGCGTGATATGTATCCAATCACCCGCATCAATGCCTCCCATCTTCAGTACTCGTGCTATAACAGCACATCCATGCCGGTAACTCGAACGCAATCGAAACTCTGGCATTACCTGCTGCTTGCTGATGGATTCCGCTGTGAGTCTGCAAATGTAAGTGGAAGGAGTAAGTGCGCACCGTGACCTGGATCCCCGCCACGGCCGAGCGCTGAGATGTATCGTTCATTTGCTGCGCCTAACAGAAAGTGAGCTGTCACGACATGATCAATCGTGGCGGGAAAAAAAACGCACGGTGTCGACTGTCTTTGAATCTACAGGATTTTGTCCGCTACCGGAGGGGTCCTTCGGGATGCTCGCTTGAGCAGCCTTGGTATGTGATTTAGACTGAAACGCAGGATAAACAACGCTGCAGATGAACAAGCTAATCAATCAACAAACCCGTTTTGCCGGTTGTTGTTCCACGAGGGCTTGGTTTATGGGTACTGCGACCGTTCGCTGACATGGTCCATCAAATACATCACACACTGCTTAACGAAGAAAAGAACACTCACCGGCTTACGTTGAGCTGCAACTATTCTAGAAGGTCTCGCGTCTGCAGGATTCTCTCTCGCCTGTGACCTGAAACGAGATCGGGGATTCGTAGGTCGACCAGGCTCGCTGGAAAGGTGGTCAGGCTGATGTGAACCCTGGCTGTTGTCACCTCTCTTCATCACTGTTTTCAGCCACCTTTTGACCGTCGGAATGCCCCCAGATGACTCCGTAGTGTCACGATGTTCCTTTCGACGTGCTTCTGAAGGCGACGTCACGGGTAGGGGAGCTGATAACCGTGATACGACCCGCGACGATCCAGAGGGCATTGCCCCGACATCACGAATATTGTCAGAGGAAGTCGGGGATGGGGGCTATAGTGACGTCAACACGAAAGTAGGGGGAGAGTGAAATCAGTACACACCTCATCAAAGTCAAACAGGGGTCCCGGTGCGCTGGTCGGCACGTCGACCTTATGCCGACATGAAAACTGATATTGAAAAGGAAATGGTCAGAGTCTTACCCCGAGTGGATCATCCTTGCCTTCGCCGTCCTTCTCTGACTTGGGCGGACCTGGGGTCGCGGATTGTTCCTTATGTAGGAACGCAGAGGTCAGTACGTTTCCTTCGGTGCCAAGGTGACAAACTCTTACCTGAGTCGAGTCTAATGGATTGTTGTCGCGATCATCCAAAGGGGAAGGCTGCCCGTCCTGTTGTTGCCCTGGCCCATCCCCAGGTGATCCCGAGGTTTGTTCTTGAGCAGGTGCCTAGAATGAAGGAAAGACAATATATAACTGGTCCGAGAGCACTGTGAATACACAAATGCTTACATGTAGGCAATACGAGTCCGGAAGGATGTCGCTGAGATTACGAATCCTGATTTTCCCGTCAAGTCCTCCAGTCGCAACATAGCTGCAATCTGGGGAGAGGGCAATTGCCCGTAGGTTCCGACTCTCCACGATGTCTTGGCCGATCGGAGCAACTGTCGAAGTGTCCCAGAACGAGATAGTGCTTGGTGTAAAGGTGGCAAGGAACTTCCCACTGGCGGCTATTGCAATAGACATGGTATTGTTATCATCGTGAAGCTTTGGCAACTCAGCCAGTGGTGACCCAGTCGACACATCAAACACCTTGATTGTAGTATTATCACGAGATGCAGCAAAAATTCGCTGCCCACGCTGCCCAGCATCCAGCCATTCGAGTGGAGTTGATGGCGCCCACCCGTGTATACGAGTCTTGATGGTCATGAGCTGGTCACCATTGCGACTGTCATGGATGCGGATAGGATGATTCCTGACTGCAATGGCGATGTGTTCGCCATTTGGCGAGAACTTAACACCTGCAACATAATCGTCACATTGGAGTGGGCCAACTAATCTCTCCCCCGTTTTGATGTCCCAGATACTCGCTTTCTGGTCCGGAATTCCAGTACCGGTAGCAAACCTGGTGGAATCGGGTGAGATGTCCACTGCACCTACAAACGTTGTGCCCTCCACCTCGATGGTCTTCTCCTGCATTTTTCCGTCCCATACGCTCGCCCCCTGACGAGTCCCACACACAATCCATTTATGATCCCTCGATGCAGAAATAGCGGTCAACGCCATTCCCTGTTGCTTTCCCACCTCTTGGCCATCTGCAACTCGCCATTGTCGAAGACCATCCGTACTCCCGCTTAGTAAATGCATTCCGTCAGGGTGGAAAGCAACTGCCCGCACCCATTCAGGGTGACCGGTAGCAAGCACTATCATATGTTCTTACTGGATTGTCAGCGGGTACAATCGCTCCCGAGCACTGCTACGCACTGTTATTTGTTGACGACATCCCCCGCAGTGGTGCACGCCCGTAGATTGCGCGGTGTCAAGAATCAAAGTATTGAGGTCGACTTGTAGTATGCAGAGTTCGGCTCGTAAACGCGCTTTTTTCTCTCAATATGGGTTTGTTTACGCTGGCGCAGCGTGCCTCGTGTCTTCGGCGCTTATTCTTGCTCCCAGGAGTCCCAGCTACTAGGTGACCCTCATTGAGATGAACAGGCCGGCCCATCAGTAAACATTGGTGAAACCCTCCTTCGTTGAAAGCGGTCTTACCCCGACCGATTGTTCTCCGTATTGCAGCGTCGTACGACCCAATACTTTTCTTCCCTTGATCCCGCGCATCACGCTGGCACGTGAGCATGCGTGCATGCCATACTGGCATGGATTGCTTCGAAGTGAACGGTGTCGACTTTCACAACCGTTGGTACTATTCTTGTTGATGGATACAACTTGTCCATCTTGATCACGCAGAATGTTGGCTAGCCTAGCGCAGCCTGCGCAATCGATCTCGGCCTAAACTGTTCGTACCGATTGGTACCATAGAGCAGTTCCTACATCAAATCGTTTAACCGTGGTACTCGGTTTCCCATCCCCCGCCCTGATGGTGGATGTGTCGCAACAGTTCTGGCACCGTCCTACAATCACAGCTGCCTATGCGTGTGGGAGGTGTACAAATTCTGGCGGTTTCAAATCCAGGTATAACCATTGTTGGTCAATTTGTCCCACCAGTAGATTAAGCCATGGTTTTTGAATCTGTTCAGGAAATGGTGCATAGTCGGTCGGTAGTACTTCTTTCCCATCGATCACCCTGTCCCGCTGAGCGGATACATCTGAGCACGCTCTGCTACGAACGTGTGTCTGAAAGAACTCATACGAATGCTGTGAGATGACATGAACTCGAAAGACAGCATAGTAACTGTCTGAACTCATAAGTCAAATGTGGTATGCATCAAATCACCTGTATCAATACCTCCCGTCTTCAGTAGTCGTGCTACAACTGCACTTGATAGAGTGTGAGTAATAGAAAGTGAGCCATCCCGACGTGATCTATCATCGCGAGAAAGGCACATAAGGCCAGCCGTCTTTGGATCTACGTGTCCTTGTTCGCTACTGGCGGCGTTCTTTTTCAGATGGCCCGCTTCAGGAGCTTTGGTATTCGTTTTGGGCTGTGACGCAGGGTAAACAACGGTGCTGACGAACAAATTAAACAACAAACGAACCTGTTTTGCGGTCCTTTGTCTCACGAATTTTGCGACCGCTCGCTGAAATGGTTTCGTCAGACATGCTGTACACCGTTTGTCTACCAAAAAAGAAAATGCTCACCCGCACGCGCTGGGACTCCTACAACCATTCTGGAAGGTCCCACGTTTGTAGTATTCTCTCTCGCCTGTGACAGCGCACGAGATGGGGGATTCGCAAGCTGATCAGGCTGATGTGCACGCTGGCTCTTTTCACTCTTCTTCATCACTGTCTTCAGCCATCTTTTGGCCATTGGAATTCCTCCCAGATGACTCAGTAGTATCATAATGTTCTTCTCGACGTGCCTCTGGAGGCGACGTTATGAGCAGGGAGATTGGCAACTGTGATAGGACCTGCGACGAGCCTGGCGGCACTACCTCGACCTCAATCATCAGCAGAGGAAGTGGGAGACGGTGGCTATAGCGACCCAAGGGGACAGTGAAATCGGAACGGACCTCGTGATGGTCAAAATGGGGTTCAAGCGCACTAGTGGGCACCTCAGGCTCGACCTTATGCCGTCATGAAATCCACCATCGAAAAGGGAAGGGCTCTTATCTCAAGCAGAAGCTTCACGGTGGTTCTCGGCTCCGATGGGGTTGTTCCTTGTGTAGGAACGCAGGAGCCAGTACGAATCCTTTGGTGATGGTGACCAACTCTTACCCGACACGAGTCTGGTCAGGCATCCAAGGTGGAGAGTGTTTCCGAGTTGTGTTCTTGAGTAGCCGAGTGGGGCTTGAATCCGGCAACCTATCTCTTGCCGTCATAAGCACTTAGGCTAAGTATGGCTTGGACCGATTTATATGATGGGCGCTGGTGTTCGGGACAGACCACCCAACATTCGCTCTGCCCTATGAGCAGATTTTATACCTTGGACTCGCATGCCAGA
Source organism: Caloboletus inedulis (assembly GCA_038092355.1). Classification (NCBI taxonomy): domain Eukaryota; kingdom Fungi; phylum Basidiomycota; class Agaricomycetes; order Boletales; family Boletaceae; genus Caloboletus; species Caloboletus inedulis. The sequence goes on from JBBPQD010000514.1 coordinate 4,889, forward strand.
CTCTCCTGCCCAATATCGCACTATCCCATCTTCGGAGGACCAAGTCCACCACTCGGATGTCCATGAGACTGGAGTTGATGGGGACAATCTTTACTCGACAAGCGAGTGGATTCAAGCTGAAGCTAGAACTAAGTGGACCTATTTCCTTCTGGGCTGCGCCATTTTGCTCCCGTGGAACGGTGACACTTCTCCCAACGCTACCCATCCACACTGGTGCTCATGATTCTACTCAGCCCTGGTTAATGGGACATCGTTTTTCTTGTCCCGACTGGCTGGCTCCCCCTTCTACCCCACTTTCAGCTCCTGCTTGTCTAGCGTCTTCACATGGACAAAGTTGTTCTGCCTGTTTTACTGCACAATCACTTTGAAACAGGTTCGTAGGTCAAATTAAATGGTGGTAGCAAGCATTCTCACTTCAGGATATCGCAGTCGTCCCCATCTCGTCGCACATTCGCCTCCATCATTGTGATAATCCTCCTTGTGATATCTCTCGGTCTCAGCACGTATATTCGAGGCACACCATCAACTTTTTTCTTGTTTGCTCTCTTCAACACAGCTTCTCTGGCAGTCTCGACTGGCTATCTGTGTACACCTACCTTAGCTGGGGCAGCGCTACTCGGCTCATCGTTCCTGCAAACTGTGTTATCCGGCCAAGCCGCCATCGCGGTTGCGGCCAGTGTTGTACAGGTTGCAAGCTCCATAATTTCACTTTGGGGTTCCTCTCCAAAATCCGTATCGATGGGGGTAAAGAGAGCCAATGGTAGGGATAACCAGGCCGAAGAAGTAGCTGCGCGAATATTCTTTGGTGTTTCTGCTATTTTTCTCTGCATCACATTGGCTGCCTACACTTGGTTGACGAGGCAGTCTTTCTATAAATCGGCTACCCGCACTCTGGAGCAGCACCGTCAAGTTAGAGATACAGATGAACTTACCAGATTAGTCGCGGATGACTGCAGACATCCCCAGGTGGCCAATTCACCCGTTTACCAGGTTTTCAAGCAGAACTCCATTTTTATGTTCTCTATCGCGTATGTATTCATAGTCACTCTAGTAAGTGCCTACTTTGTTACCGTAATTACTCTCCAACTGATGGGGGCCTTTAACCAGGCGGTTTTTCCTGCGATTACAACCCGTGTGCAATCCGTGAATCCAGCCATCCATCCCTTGCTCTTCACCGCAGTCCACACCTTGGTTTTTAACATCGGAGATCTTGTCGGGCGATACAGCTGCTCTTTCCCTCGCCTACTCGTCTGGTCCCCCAAGAGGATTCTAGCCATGTCTCTCTTACGGACGATGTTCATCCCCCTGGTCCTTCTTTGCAATGTCAATCGATCTGCGACGACCTCCCCGGTCTCTCCAATCATAAATTCTGACATCCTTTTCATGATTATACTGCTGACAATGGGATACACAAACGGCTTTGTGTCATCCATGGCCACGCTTGCTGTGTCGTCTCTTGAGCATAATCCTGGGCTCAAGGGGCGCCGCGAAGACGTGGATATCGCCGCAACACTGGGTGGCTCCTTTGCGATGGTCGGCCTTGCTTTTGGGGCACTCGCTAGTTTTGGTGCTCAGGCTATGATATGATGTTGTAACAGGATCGTGATGTTGGATGGTCGGCGACAGTACCCACAACGACACGTAGTGTATAATTGGGATATGGAGAAGGCATACCAACCCACCGTGTGAGGACAGGCTGTGGTAACGAACTCTTCGGTGCACCTAACAAGCGAAGGGCAAGGGTTTCAAGTTTGAAATGTTTGTCTTCTGTTGTGATCCGCATTTCTAAGCGCGGAGATATCTCGGATGAGTGAAAGGTCCCCTCGTCTCCTGACCGCTCGCTCGCAACTCGCAGTGAAGCGGCACTCGAGGAGGATGTAAACATTATCAGCCACTTTGTCTGACTCGTATATAGTTTGAGGTACAGGTCTTGAAGCCATTGAGGAAACGGTGCATAGCCGGTTTGTCAGTGTTCTCATGGCATTTCACCACCGATCGCCCACGCGAGATCGTGACTGCTGAGTGGATATATTCGAGCAAACTCAACCACGGAGGCCTGCGTCGGATAATTCATACGAGTATTGTGAGATGACACGAACTCGAGGAAGGGCACAGTAGCTAAACTCATGAACCAAACGTCGTATGCATCTAATCATCCGCCTCAATGCTTCCCATCTTCGGTAGTTGTGCTACAACAGCACATCCATGTCGGTAACTCGAACGCGATCGAAACCCTAGTGTTACCAGCCGCTTGCTGATGGATTCTACTGTGAGTCTAACAATGTAAGTGGAAGGACTGAGTGCGCACCGTGAGCTGGATCCCCGTCGTGGCCGAGGGCTGAGATGTATCGTTCACTTGCTGCGCCTAATAGAAAGTGAGCTGTCATGATGCGATCTATTGTCGCAAGAAAAACGCACGGGGTCGAGTGTCTTTGGATCTGGATGTCCTTGGCCACTACTGGAGGCATCCCTTTTCGAATGGCTCGCTGCAACAACTTTTGTATTCGTTTTGGGCTGTGACGCAGGATAAACAACGGCGGCAACGAACAAACTAAGCAATAAACGAACCTGTTTCACGGGTTTTTGTCTGACGGGTTTTGCGACCGCTCGCTGGGATGGTTCCGTCAGACACGCTGCACACCATGTGTCTACCAAAGAAGAGAACGCTCACTCGTACGCGCTGCCCTGCGGCCATTCTGGAAGGCCCCACGTTTGTAGTATTCTTTCTCACCTGCGACCGTGAACGAGATGGGGGATTCGCAGGTCGACTGGACTCTCTAGGAAGGTGGTCAAGCTGATGTGAACCCTGGCTCCTGTCACCCCTCTTCATCACCGTTTGCAGCCACCTTTTGACCATTGGAATTCCCCCAGATGACTCCGTAGTGTCATGATGGTCCTCTTGACGTGCCCCTACAGGGGACGTCAGAGGCAGGACAGTTGGTAATTGTGACACGACCTGCGACGAGCCTGGCGGCATGACCTCAACCTCACGAAGATTGGCAGAGGTTGCTGGGGACGGTGGCTACAGCAACGTCAACACGAAAGTAGGGGGACGGTGAAATCAGTACAGACCTCGTCATAATCAAAGAGTGGTTCAGGTGCACTAGTTGGCACCTCGACCTTGTGTCGTCATGTAAACCAGGATCGACAAGGAAAGGTTCAAAGTCTTACCCCGAGTGCATCATCCTTAGACTTAGGCGGACCTGGCGTCGCGGATTGTTCCTTATATATAGGAATGCAGGGGTCAATACGTTTCCTTTGGTGCGAGGATGATAAACTCTTACCGGAGTCGAGTCTGGTGCATCCTGTTGTTGCTCTGGCTCAGCTTTTGATGTTTCTGAGTTGTGTTCTTGAGTAGATGCCTAAAATCGGAGAAGGACAATATGTGATTTGTCCGAGAAGCCAGCATTGTAAATACCCAAATGCTTACATGGAATGGACCATACGAGTCCGGAAGGATGTCGCTGAGATGACGAATTGTGATACTCCCCTTAAATCCTCCAGTCGCGAGATATCCGCAATCTGGGGAGAGAGCCATTGACCGTATTCTTTGACTATCCTCAATAACGGGCCCAATCTGAGTGAGTGTTGAGGTGTCCCAGAACGCGATGGAGCCCGAGCCTGATGCTAAGGTAGCAAGGAATTTCCCATTGGGAGCTAGAGAAATAGACACAACCTCGCCATCATTATTATTGTGAACCTGGAATTCGGCCAGTTGGGACCCGATTGACACGTCAAAAGCCTTGATTTTGTAAGCACCAGATGCAACAAAAATTTGCTGCCCATTTCCCATCCATGCGAGGGGAGTCATTGGTGACTGATAGGGTATACTAGCCTTGATGGTGATGAGCTGCTCTCCATTGCGACTGTCAAGGATGCAGATAGAGTGACGGCTGACTGCAATGGCCAGGTGGTCGCCATTTGGGGAGAATGTGACTGCTGCAATGTAACCATCAAGTTGGAGCGGGCCAACTAATCTCTTCCCCGTCTTGATATCCCAGATATTCACTTTCTTGTCCGAGCTTCCAGTACCGGTGGCGAACCTGGTGGAATCGGGAGAGATGTCCACTGCACCCACATAATTTGAACCCTCCACGTGGATGGTATTTTCCTGGGTTTTCGCGTCCCATACATTTGCCCCTCGAGTAGTCCCATACACCATCCATTTGTGATCTCTCGAGACAGAAATGGCGCCAGTCGAATCCTGTCTCATTTGCTTCCCCACCTCTTGACCATCTGCAACTCGCCATCGTCGAACCCCATCCGTACTCCCGCTTAATAAATGCATTCTGTCTGGGTGGAAAGTGACTGCCCACACTGTATTAGAGCGACCGGTGTCAAGCACTATCGTATGTTCTTACTGAATCGTCAGCAGTGTACAATCACTTCCGAGGACTGCTACGCACTGTTGTTTGTTGACGACATCCTCCGCAATGGTGCACGCTTGTGGGCTTCGCAGTGTCAAGAATCAAAGTATTGAGGTCAACTTGTGGTACACAGAGAGTTTGCCTCCGTAAACACGTTTCTCTCTCTCTCGATATGGGTGTGTTCACCCGGTCGCCTCGTTTCTTCGGCGCTTATTCTTTCTCGGCTCCCAGCTCAACTTGTCCATCTTGATCACACACAACTTTGGCCGTCCTAGCACGGGCTGCGTGATCGATCTCGGCCCGAATGGTACCAGCAAATCCTAGTTCAGGTCGATCCACCGCGGTACTTCGTTCCCGCGCAACTTCGCCGCCAGCGTGGCGTCTTGTTCTCTGCATAGCAGCGTCGCACGGTCTGACCTCTTTCGCACCTTTATTTCATGGAGTAAACGTGAGGATGCGCAGATGAATGCCATACCAGCCTCGTTGGTTGAGTTCACGATTACTTTGCAGGCAAATGGTGTTGACCTTTACCACCGTTCGTACTATTGGTCCATGGATAACTGTGCAAGATCTGTTCTGATTGTCCTGCCTGCCCTTAGTATTTCTCACCGATGGATACAACACGAACAATGTTTGCTCCCCCAGTCCGGGCTGCGCGGTCGATTTCGGCCCGAATTGTTTGTACCGATTGGTATGAGTATTCCCTAGATCAGATCAATTAACCGTGGTGCTTAGTTCCTGTGCAATTTCGCCGCCAATCTGGTCCTACTACCTCCTGCCTTGATGGTGGATGTGTCGGTAGCTTGGAGTGCACAGCTCTGACACCGTACTCCAATCACAACTCCCCATGCGTATGGAGAGACAGGGAATACTAGCAGTCTCGGGTCTGGATGGAATTCGGACCCTTTGTGGTCTTCGGACAGCTCGCTCCTAGCACTTGCTGTGATGCTCGCAACTAAGGAGATTATAAATATTGTTTGCCGATTCGTCCGACTCGTAGCCCGACCTGTCGTTCTGGAATTTGTCCAGGAAATGGTGTTGATCATGGTTTTCAGACTCATGGCACTTCCTTACTACCGATCACTCAGTCCCGCTGAGTGGACACATTCAAGCAAATTCAACCACGGAGGCCTGCATCGGATAATTCATACGAGTGTTGTGAGATGACACGAACTCGAGGAAGGGCACAGTAGCTAAACTCATGAACCAAACGTCGTATGCATCTAATCATCCGGCTCAATGCTTCCCATCTTCGGTAGTTGTGCTACAACAGCACATCCATGTCGGCAACTCGAACGCGATCGAAACCCTAGTGTTACCAGCCGCTTGCTGATGGATTCTAATGTAAGTCTAACAGTGTAAGTTGAAGGACTGAGTGCGCACCGTGAGCTGGATCCCCGTCGCGGCCGAGGGCTGAGATGTATCGTTCACTTGCTGCGCCTGATGAAAAGTGAGTTGTCATGATGTGATCTATTGTCGCGAGAACAACGCACGGGGTCAAGTGTCTTTATATCCGTAGGACTTTGTGCGCTACCGGAGGCGTCCTTGTTCGGGTGGCTCGCTTGAGCAGCCTTAGTATATGATTTAGACTGTAATGCAGGATAAATAAACGGCGCTGACGATCTAACTAGACAATCAACGAACCTGCTTTTCCGGTTCTTCTTCTACAGGGTCTTCTGTTATGGATACTGCGACCGATCGCTGAGATGGTTCGTCAGACACATTGCATACTCTTTACCGAAGGACACTCACCAGCTGACGTTTAGCAGCAGCCATTTTGGAAGGTCCCACGCTCATAGGATTCTCTCTCGCCTGTGACCTAGAATGAGATCGGGCATTC
>JBBPQD010000515.1:0-11074 GCA_038092355.1 Caloboletus inedulis
TGCTCGACGTAAGTTCGCCTCAAGATCGTCCTTGAGAGTCGACAGTAATTAAATACACGTGTGTGTGGAGCGAGCACAGCTTCAGCTACAACATCACAGCATGGATGTGAGAAGGGTGCACAGCAGCCTCGTTACTCACATGACCATTCATGTGACCCAATCACGTGATCCGTTAACATAGAGAATTCTAACCAAGTGCCGTTGCACGTAGAATTTAAAAAGAAAAGTGAAAGAAAATAATAGAAAATGAATATTTGTAACAGAAATAAATAGACTACTATTGTACTCCAGCCAAGTCTAGGAGTACCCCAACACCCTAACAATCCAGCATATCGCTGGATTACTGCCTCCACAAAGCTATTGCCCTTAGGCCAAGCTTTTGTTGACTATCACCATTGACCACCACCTGTAGCTAAGTAAACTACTAGCTTGCACATCACTAACCAGACTACATCACAGCAGTTTCAATACTAATTCATAAACATTTTTTGAGAATTAGCAGACAACCCACATAACTTGATACACTAAGTTTTCCATCAGATTAGTACTAGTTGATCTACATACATGCCAATTTGTCTAGGCAGATTTACATCCCTAGCTTATAGTGTAGGATCTGTGGGAAACAAAGCATAAGTTTGGAAAACAGATTCAGTCTGATTCTAGTTGCTTTTGCCTACAAAGAAGACAATGTCAAGGTCAGTTTCAGCATATTGGAGAAAGTGCGAGAGCTGGGATGGGAATGAAAAAGGAGCTGACTTTGGTGGTCTTTCTGAGACATGAGGAATGGGCATAGTTGGAGCCTGAGTGGATGGACTATGGGATCTGAACTGAGGAACTGGATCAGCTGAGGTGGACAACTGAGGAAGTAGGCTGGAATTCATTAGCATTTGAAAACGAAGAACTGAGGTAAGCAAGTTGACATCTGGCATGGGACTTGGAGATGGTATGGACTGTGAAGAAGTTGGCACCTGTGTCTTATGGAACAGGTGTAGGAATAGCACTTTGTTGGCAATGTCAAACAAGGGCATATTGGGTGGCATGCTCAGTATGGCCTGCCCCTCCTCCTATAGGCCTAGGCTGATTAGAATTCTTGGGTGCACCATGCAATGTTACAAAGTTCATACCAAAGCACGTGTCCAATCAAGGAATATGGCAGGAGTGAGCTGGATGGCAATACCTGATGGTCCAATATATGTAAAGTTGTTGTTGCTGTTATTCTTGTACTTCTTCATTAGTTTCATATATCATCAAGCAAGGCATACATATGTCAATATCTGCTACTACTTGGGATAGGCTCTTGATCTTAGTTGAGATTGCATTGTCCAAATTGGCTCATTCCTCATCACCAAAGTTACTGTCAGCTAGATATGATGGGAGTTTTTCAATATGCTTCATGTCAATGAGGATCTTTGTTATGCCAGAGTCACTGGCAGTGTTGACAATCCTTTGGACCATCTCTTTGTAGTCCAACTCATTGTCAATATCCATTGCCTCACTTGCATGCTGGCTAGAAAATCTTTTGTCAGATCAAGCAACTGGAAATGTTGGAAAGTCTTACCTCTTCATTTTCAGGATAGATCAGGATGGTGGCTGGCAGATCCTGTTAGAATAAGCTTGAGCTATGGTAAAAAGACTGAATACTTGGATATTGTCCATTCCATTTGATTCTTTGTCACCATTTTGAGCATTTACTTGATGTGATGGGAGCTTTTCAATGTGTTTCATATCAACAAAAATCTTTGTCACCATGAGGTCACCTGTAGTGTCATAGATTTTTCGGACCATCTCTTTGTAGTCTAGCTCATTGTCAACATCCATTGCTTCACTCACATGCTGGCTAAAAAAGTTCATGCAGTCAGGCAACTACAAACAACCCAAAGAATCATACCCCTTCATCTTCATTATGGTAAACTTGAATAAGAACCACTGCTTCTTCAAGACATTGTATTCAGTTTGTCCATGCTTCTTGAGGATACTTTGCAAAAATTCAATATAGTTGTCCTTGTTCAGTGGAAAAAGCATGTTACAAATATAAACATTTATTTTTAAAAAAAAAATTCTGCATGCAAAATGGCACTTAGAATCCTCTAAGTTAATAGATCATGTGAGTGGTCATGTGAGTGATGAGGCTACTGCACACCCTTCTCATACCCACACTGTGATGTTGTAGCTAAAGCTATGCTTGCTCCACACACATGTGTATAGTCGACTCCCTCCTAACTCATACCCCAGTAAACCCATACTCTCACATAACCCATAGCTTTTTGAATTTCCCAAGTTGGTTTGCAGGTATTCTACCTGCATAACCCATAACCCATAATTCATAGGTTTAGTCCAAATAAGCAAATTTATTATATAATTATTACTTTTTTTTGCCCAACAATCCCAACATGGAAACTTGAACCTAACACAACAACTTCTCCATCAATATGAAACCCACTGTAACACCTGTTGACATTCTAAAAAAAGATCTATAGAAGCTTCAAATCAGACACATGACTGTAAAGTCAAGCTTGAGGCTGACTTGAAGACAAATCAACTAATATTGGAAGTTGATGAAGAATGGTTGGACCATGCTGGCAATTTGATGGATGAAGAGTGTGTGGTTGAGAAATTGGATGAGGCTTCAGATTATGAGGTTGCTCTTGAGAAGTTGGATCAGCAGGAGAAGTCTATTGTGCTAAAGCTAACTGAGCTTGCGGGTGGGCAAACTGTTGCTTTTTCAAAAAAGCAGAAACATATGGCTCTGAATTCCCAGTTACTGTGTTTGAACATCAAGTAATCTAAGTTTGTTATAGGTCCCACTCAGCCCACAAAGACATGTGAGTCTGCTGATCAGCCAAAGCAATGAGCACAACGCCTGGGGGAATCTCAAAAGAAAGCAACTGCCACACTTGAACAATGTATAGAAATCCTCAATTGGCATCATGCCAATGGCAAGAATCAGTCAAAGACAGCAAAGCATTTTGACAAGATCTATCCATTTCTTCACCTTAAACAGCTGAAAGTATCTGAGTGGCTGAAGCATGAGGATTTGTGGCAAGTGGAGTACAGTATGAGGGAAATACAGGCATTGCTCATTCAGTGAAGAGGGTTACTCAGACACAACATCCTGATGTGACCGAAATGCTAGATCTTTGAGTGTCGAAGGCAATGGCTGACAAGCTCCTCATTACTGGCAACATCATCCACCAGAAATGGAAAGCTTTTGCTGACCAGGCTCGTGTCCCACAGGATGAGCATCTCAGTTTGAGTGAAGGCTGGCTAAGTCAGTACAAGATCCAAAATGGCCTAAAGCAGATGAAATGCCATGGTAAAGCAGCCTCTGCAATATCTGAGACTGTTGACAATGACTACCTATGCATCCAAGAATTGATCGAAGGCTGCAAGTACAAGTTGCATGATGTCTTCAATGTAGACGGAACCTCAATGTACTATGTGTAAATTCTTGTTTTGTGTCTTGAATAGCGAATGACCTATCAATTCAAACAGTATGCCACCTGACTGGGGCCTCACGGATAAGCAACATGCAGGTCTTAAAGGAAAGAAGCTTCAATTGACTTACCTGCTTACTACGAATGTAAATGGGTCCAAGAAATTTATTCCACTCATCATTGGGAGGGCATACAAGCCCTGTGCCTTCAAGAGCCAAACAGGGGAACAGCTTGGTTTCAACTACCGGAACATTGCAAAAGCCTGAATGATGGCCACAATCTATACTATTGTTCAGATGTGAGGGAAGAAAGATTTTACTTCTGCAGGACAACTTTGCTGAACATATCATATCCAAAACACTCACCAATATTCACATCAAGAACTTCCAGCTAAACCTCACCACACACATACAGCTTAATGATCAGGGCATTATTTGTTGTTTCAAAGCCCATTATCAGGCCAAATTCATCCAGCGTTCCATTGATCTGTATGAATCTGGCACTACTCCAGCTCATGTCTATAATGTTGATCAGTTGATGGAATGTGCCTTGCTGATGATGCATGGAATGAGGTTGATGCCACTACAATCCAAAACTGTTGGTGTAAGGCAGGTATTTTACTGCCTGACTCGGCTGTCAGGGCTGCACTTGCATCCATCCAACCATCCATACCAATCTCATCACTTGTTCACACTGCTGATTCAGAAACCACTGGCAGTGATCCCATTTGACAAGCTGAACATGCTCTTGAGTCTGCTTTGAACAACCTTGAGAAAACTGGTGTTCTTCAGCAGTCAAATTGAATGGACCTAAATGAGCTTCTCAATCCAGCTGTCAAGGCATATCAAATCTTCAATGCAATGGACGAGAACATTTACCAAGCAGTTATGGATGCAAAGAAAGCACAGGAATTTTTGGTAACTCAAAGTGGTGGCCTGGATGGCGAGTTGGACTTGGACTTGGTGGTTGAACCAATTCCTATGCATCATGAAGTGCTTCAAGCAACATTATTGTTGTGGAAATACACAAAGTACTTGGATACACCCTTTGCCCACAAGTTGGACATGATGTTAGGTTCATTTGGGCAGGAGATATGTGCTGATGCAATACAGAATATGAAGGACACCAAATTGACTGATTATTTTACTTCAAAAGAGTAGTCGTACCTTATCTATCACCCTACTAGTTGAACAAATGCATGCCTAATGTTTTTTTCGTCATTTGAAACCAACCTCTCACAGAACCCATACTTGCTCATAACCCATACCCCCATGGACAATCCCGAGGGGTATGGGGTAAGAGAGAGTTGACTGTATTTAATTACCATTGACTCTGAGACCCTGAAGGTTCTGTTTCATTTTTCATTTTGCTTAATTAATCTCTGTCTGCCTTTTTCTATTGCAAAAGACTCATGAACTATGCATGCTATACTTCTTATTTAATTACTGCTTATATTAAACCTTCATAATAAGGTTTTGCCTTAGTCACAGCTTATGAATGCTGTGTAGTCTTGTAGTATATATTGAATGCAGCTCTTGTTATAGATCATATTATTTTTCCCTATTTTTCCTGAATTTCTAGAGGCACTTCATATTTAGCCCCTATCTATTAGCCCCTATCATGCGATCCTGCTAATGCTCAAGTCCCCTCCTATGATCTAGGCCTTTGCCTCATGGTAACCTCATGTCTACCATGCTTCCTACATGTGTTCTACATGACTCCTACATGCACAGCCTAGATTGCCTCATGTCAGTCACATGTCAGTCACACCCCCTATGCATGGTGTGCTGCCTCAACACATGTACTCCTCATTGACTACACATGTACATTGCCTGCCTCACCCATACCTCATGTATGGCTGTACTGATACACATGTTTCCCTCATGTACGCCTTGCTGGATCCTCATGTAGCATAGCATATCACCAGATCCTTAGTACACACCTGTACACAGTAGAATAGTATATAAGGGACATCCCCAGCTCTAGAGGATACTAGTCTTGTCCTCTTGGAGTATTCTCATCACTCTACAGAGCTACAAGATAAATCCTACTGTTCTATTGTCAACTGCTTGCACAATTGTAAGTGCTGGTCGTTTCACTGTCTTTACTGACACCACCCTCTACACCCCCTCCTCGTTCGAGGTGACACTTGTACAGCCTCAAGGGCTTGATCTACATCAAGCATTCATCCCATCTGAAGTATCAGATATTATTAGACAGGGCCTTCTACTTAGCGCTCAGCAGGCAAGAGACCAGGAATGGAGAGATAACCTTCGTGAAAGAGTCATTGAGGTCAGAGCCCATGTCCAGGCACAATTGGATCATGTTACGAGTGAGGAGGACCCCTCCCCTTTTTCAATTCCTCCTTCTCCCACCACTGCAGCATTGGACCATCCTGTACACGGCTTATGGGACAAGCTCACGGAAGGGTTGACCCTACCCGAGGACTTATTGGACGATTTGTTCGATGACAGTATGTTTCCCTTTTAGTTACAAATCTCTTTCTGCCATAGACACTGCCTTCTCGGCTATGCTCTCTTACGCATAGCCTCATAGCTCCTATTCTTCCCGTTCCATACCTGTCCACAGCTGTTCCATTTCTCTCTGTCCCTATTTATACCGACGCCTTCCCTAAAGTCGACCTTATTTAGTCATTACCTCCCCTCAAGTCGTTTCCTATGCCTATAAATACTCCTCGTACAATAGGATGTACCTTAACCTTGATCTTACACAATCACAGTGTATTTCAAGTCCCTTCGCTCCTTCCCAGCGTCGCTCTTCTCCTCGCCTTATAAACATCCTTCAATGGTCTTCGCCTAATAAGTCATAGTATCGACCTGGTAGCAGAGGCTACCTAATACTATCGGGACTTAGGAGTACACTCCCATGTACAATTGTTACTCAGTCGTAACAGATCATGAACAGAGACTTCCCAATTGAGCACCTATTGCTCATTATAATCTTGTACCATGCCACTGGTTCCGTGGCCCTGAACCTCCCCTTCTATTATGTTATCACATCTCTCCTCTTCGACCTAGGTCATCTCTTAGGAGGCCTGCATGTTACTATTAGATTAACTTTCACCCTACAAGCAATAGTACTATATAACAAAAGATCCACTTTAATCCACATGTACACAGACCTGCACATCCCCCCCTCCTCCATACGAAGCAAGTTCTGAGGCAAAATCCCAGAATACAGAACATGAACCTCATAGTCAGATAGCTGAATAAGCATCACAGGCACAAATTGAGGAAAGCAGTGACAAGACACTTGTTGAGTTGGAATGAGATCTGGATCACATAAAGCAACATCAGAAATTGACTACCAATCAAAAGAAGTGCTTCCAATCTAACATCACTAAACTCGCTAAACTCAAATTGGGCAAAGCTTACGCACCCGAGTCCCCTTACTCCTGCATCTTGAAACAATCTTGTTGACTCCATCATAAACTCACATGCACCAGTTCCTCTTTGCGATTTTATATGTCTTCACTGTAGTATTCATCTCTGTCATCTTTGTCATTTGCCACACCATGCCCTGTGGTCATCCTTTTGGTATCAAAATCCATCACAAGGCTTTTCTTACCACTATTGTAATCGGAGATTGGTACCAGGACGTAAAGTCTATACCCAAGGAGGAAACTCCTCAACAGGAACAAGAGCAGAATGGTTGGGACCAGCCTAACCTTGATACTGAAAACGGTTGGAATGCACAGCCCCTAGCTGTAGATGAACCTAACAAGAACTCCCCTGATTAGATTGATTGGGCCTTCACTTCTCTCAGTCCATTCATTCTCCAACAAATCGCTAGCTGATTTTTCTTTAATAACTTCCAATCTAACCTCGCCAGGGAAGAAGTGACTACTCCACCAACCCTGAACCTCAGCCACAAGAAGCCGAACTGCCAGCACCTAAAGAAAAAGAAGAATAGGAAGAAGAATCTGGGAAATAAACTCTGATGATACTATTCCCAGACTTGAGTAAACTTCTTTCCTATATATGTTCTAGTTTCCTTGCTTGATTCATCTCACCTTGTAAATCTAATCTAAGAACTTTTTCTCGTTCACTATGTCGTTCAACCCGCGCCACTTCAACTCCAACACCTTCTTGGCTAATCTCCAAAATGCCAGAGATCCTGATGCCCAACTTGCACTGATCACCACTCAGTTGGGACGGATGATGACATATACCATGCAGATTAAGAGCAACCTTGCCATTGCTAAGAATGATCTTGCTCAGGCCAATGCCCAACTTACTGCTATACCAACAACTGCCCCATCCTCAGGCAGGACAGGCAAAGTAGAAGTATTTGCCAATCCTGGTGTATTCAAAGGAGAAATCAATAAGTTTGAGGAATGGTGGCTTAAAATCCAAACCTATATCTCGGTAAACCCGGTTGCCATCCCAGTTGGCTCATATGAGGCTGTAGTAGCAGTCCTCTCTTGAATGGAAGGATCTCAAACTGGCACCTTTGCTGCCTCTTGTCTTGCAGAGGGACGTGCCTATACTGGGGCTAAACTTGAATCTGAGATCACCAAACTCTTTCGGCCCACCATGAAACCTGAATGGGCACTCAAGAAGTTATGGGAAACCTGACAAGGAAGTACCCAAAGTTACAACTTCACTGATACCTTCCATAAATACTACAAGGAAGCTAGGATAGGAAATACCCACATGGTTAATATCCTGGAAAAGACCATGCACCCAGATATCCTAGGATACATTATCCGTGAAGACATGTGCAAACCAAATGACATCATGGAGTACCTTAATGTAGTACAAGAAGTAGGAGACACATTGGAACTTAAGAGCTTCCTTCTTAAGCAGCAGCCCAAACAATCATCATCATCCTCTAAGTTCACTCCTAGCTACTCTAGATCTCATGGCCACTCACGTGACCCCAATGCTATGGACATTGATCACATCCATCACACCTTCGATGATGAGGATAGTAATCATGAGATTGATGCATTTGGAAAAGGAAAACTGAAGAAGCAGTTTACTAGATGCTTTAATTGTGGAGGCAAAGGACATTAAGGAAAAGATTGCAAGAAGCCCTCTACAAAATGTCAAGAATGTAATTGGTCTGATGGAGATCATAAGTGATTGATTGGACCTCTGGTAAAGTCTGAATGATGTGATGCCCCTGGACTTGTCAAACCTTGAAAGGAAAACTCCCTTTCACTAGACAAATCAAATCTGAGGAACAGGATTCCTTGGATCATATTCATGCTTTGAAGCAAGAAGCTTCGCCCCCTAAGGCTGAGCCTAAACCTGAACACCTTGTACCTAAAACCTATCACAAGTATTTAAAAGTTTTCTCTAAGAAAGAATCTGAACATGTGCCCATACATATGAAAAGCTTGGGATCACACCATCAATCTCAAAGATACTTTCCAACCCAAGAAAGAACATTTGATACCCCTTTTCCCTGCCAAACAACAAGAAGTGTCTGACTTCATTGATGATCAGTTATCTAAAGGATACATTCGCCCCTCTAAGTCACCACAGACCTCCCCTGTCTTCTTTGTCCCTAAAAAGGATGGTTATAAGCAAATGGTACAGGACTACCATGACATCAATGAGTACACTGTCAAAAATAACTACCTACTACCTTTGATCTCACAGCTTGTTGACAAGCTTAAAGAATCTAAATGGTTTACAGAGATACTGTAGATCTTTATTGAGGATGCAATAATGTTCACATTAAAGAAGGCGATGAATGGAAAGCCACTTTCATCTGTCATTGTGGCTCCTTTGAACCACTTGTTATGTTCTTTGGCCTATGCAATTCTCCCACCACTTTCCAAACTATGATGAATGATCTCTTCTCTGATATGCCTGATGTCATGGTCGTCTATATTGATGATCTAATGATCTTTACCAAAACTAACAACATTCATGAACACAAACGAATTGTAAAGAAAGTGTTGCAGTGTCTTGAAGTCAATGACTTGTTCGCAAAGCCAGGGAAGTGCACCTTTGGTGTCCAGGAAGTAGAATTCCTTGACATGATAGTATCTTGTGACAGCATCAAGATGGATGATGCTGAAGTAGGGTATCCCCTTTATTTGAAAAGCAGAGCAGCAAGCAGCTTTTGATCTCCTTAAGAATTGTTTTACCACTGCCCCTATTCTTGCTTATCTTGATAATGACAAAACCTTCCATCTGGAAACAGATGCTTCTGATTATGCTACTGAAGCAATGCTCTCTATTGAACAAAATGGCAAATGGATCCTGTCATATTCTCCTCACACTCTATGTTCCCAGAGAAATACAACATTGCCTTGATTGTAGATCTCAGATATCTCTAGATAAGATAAGGGGAGGCTGTGCTGTGATAAGGCCAGGACCCTTTCCCACACTTTCTTCCCTTAGCTAAGTCAGGTATTTCCCAGGTGTCTTGCACAAAATGATTATCAAGCCTTTCTTGGCATGGGTCAGGAAAGAAAATTAATACAAAACTATGTAAGAAAGATGTGGAAAAGAATTCAGTGGAAAGGTAGTCCATAGTATGTAGTATAGCATAGTAAAAAATGAGGTATGATTTCCTAGCAAACAAACAAGAAATTAAGGGTTTTGTGCCAATAAGGAAATGCTTAGTATTATTCGCACTCTTGAACAATGGCATCACCATCTTGAAGGAGCACATTCCCAGTTTGAAATATGGAATGATCATGCTAATCTTCAATGGTTTATGTATTGCCAAGATCTCAATTACCACCAAGCCTAATGGACCTAGTATTTATCCCATTTTCACTTCAAATGGCTTTTCAAACTGGGTACTACCATGGGTAAAGCTAATGCTTTGTCCTGCTGTGAGGACCATGCTGATGATATTGAAAATGACAACGCCAGTGTGCTTGTTATCCCCCCTGATTGATTTCTTTGTGTTGTGGAAGTTACCCTCACCACTGATTCTGACATTATACTGACTAAAATCAAAAACATTGTCAATCTGCTTACGGAATCTGACATCACTCGCTTATGTGAAAAACATGCTCTCCACACCAATGACAATCAGCTTCTCTATGACAACTACAATAAGATCTATGTCCCTGATGATCATGACTTATGATTAGAAGTCATTCACCTTCATCATGATACTCCAGTTGTAGGACATCCTGAATCTGAGAAAATGATTGATCTCATACAACACAGCTATATGTGACCTGGCATGTCCACATTCATTCAGAAACATGTTACTCATTGTGAATGCTGCACCAGATGCAAGCCATCTAATCTTGTACCCCTGATAAACTCCATCCCCTAGATCTACCCAATATGCACTGCATCAAAGTAATCACAGACTTCACCACCAACTTACCCCTATTCAGAGGATTCAACACAGTCCTAGTGGTTGTTGATTGATTCTCTAAAAAAGTCAAATTCATTCCTTGCAATAAGACAGTCACTGCACTAGATACAGCTTGTCTCTATTTGTACAATGTCTGGAAGAATCATAAACCACCCCATAGTATAGTTTCAGATTATGGACCACAGTTCACATCACAGGTGATGACAGATCTATGCAAACACCTAGGCATCAATCTGAAGCTGTTCACTGCTTTCCATCCACAGACCGATGGTCAGACAGAACAAATGAACAGAGATCTACAACAGTTCCTTAGACTCTTC
>JBBPQD010000516.1:0-11072 GCA_038092355.1 Caloboletus inedulis
AATAAACGGACACCCCGACGACGATAGTAACACGCTCAAATCGTAACTGTGGCTACACTTACAACAAAGCTCGGGGACGCTGGATTTGCGCACAATCACGCTGGGACTCCCGCAATGCGTTCATTGACCGCATCGTTTGGCAATTCGGCCTTGCCGAAGTCCACGCCGAAACTTTCTACTCCAATTGAGTCCGGCCTTAAGCTTTCACGTGCTCGAACTCCCATAACTGATGATGGATGTGTACAAATGACCAAGACACCATAGCGCTCGTTGGTGGGCTCTTTGATGTACCGCCGTATGCACCCACAGTGTGTCGTTTTCTCAATCGTACATAGGGAAGCAGCGAAACGTGTTGTATGACACCTAATTTTAAGGCCAAAAGAGCACACGTGACTCATCCAAAACTCACTATCGGCCGCGAACATGTTGTATGTAACAGCGATTTCGCGCAATGCACAGACCAGACGTAGCATCTAGTACGCAAAACCACAGTATTGTCACTCTCTCAACACGCCAAGCTGAGTACGTCGGGGCCCCCTGTGAAGCGACGCGAACTCATCTGGCTCTGTCAGCTGCTCCGAGTCGCGGGAAATTGGAATCGGTTTCTGAGGAAGCATCGCAGTTCTTTGACGTGCGACAACAACAGCGCAATTATGTTGACCTCACACGGTTGTGGAGGTAAATATAATCGGGTTCGTCTTATTGATAACGAGCACAGATTATACTTACCGGCGCAACTTTGCTGGACTCGGAATCCGAGATGACGTTACGGGTGGTGATCAATTTATAAGGAATCGCACGGGTGCGGGTGACACCACGGTCCAGGTTATTGGTAAACGGGTATCGAGGGTACGGGGTGGGCAAGCTAAGTATACCCGTTCGTGTACCGTACCCTTTCACCGCGGGTTGGAAGTGTTTTGTGGGTTGTTTGTACTAGTGGCAGGGTTTTGCGGGAGACTCGGAGATCCTCTCTGTGCTTTGCCACAACCTTCACACGAAACCAATCCGAGACAATGTGCTTCGTCTATGCCATCCTGCACCCCCCACTGTGCACCAATGTACCAGAGTCAAGAGTGCAAGACAGAAGTGCAATGCTATCGAGCGAAGGCTATCTTCACGGAGTGGCAGCTACTCCAACGAGTCTTCGAACAGTATAAGCAACGTTGAATTGCTCGAACATTGTCAGCTTTTATGACACCCATTATCAAGCTCAAAAACCCTTCCCTTTGACATTGTGTGATCAATGTTGTCCTGTCCTCATGCACCCTCAATCTGTCTCTTCGTCCATTTCGGACACAGCTAAGCAGAACACCTAAAAACACTGTCGCTAAAGGGGCGAAGACTTTGCTGCATCGGATGGCTTCGGGTTCATTCTCTGTTCCAGGTTTACGTTTCATGCCGTGGTTGTGATCTACTAATTCAATATTCGACAGCAACATCAACGGCTGTGGAGCGAGCCTTCTCACAAGGACGACAGCTCCTTCATTTTACCCACGACTGATTCTCTCCGTCTTCAATCCGTGCATTTCTTCGCCTTGGTGCTTGGGGAAGGTGTGGTTTACTCTTCGTGGATGGCCTTCTTCAAGCTGGAAGAGATAGAAGATGAAGATAAGTAGTTTGTAGCAATTGGAACAAGTGTTGCCTGTCCCTCGTCGTCTCTTGGTGTTGCAGTACACCGTCAGATTGCCGGGTCGGTGTTCGAGGGTGCGGGTACGGTACTCGTCTATTGGACCGCGGTGTTACCTGTGCGGGACCTTATGATCAACGCATCCTGGCTTGGGTGGGTGCGCCTCGTGGCAGGCGTGATTTTCCAGGATGGCGATCTAGTACCGCTGGCAAGCGCACTAGTCCATCCTTGTTTCGAACCATCCAGTTTTGGAGCCTTTTCAGAAGCTCGATGCTTCTGACGACCATTCACACACACACGCTCCCTCGCTGGGTACTCCCTAGAACGTCTGTTTCGAGACGACGTCCATCCAAAAATATGTTTGGTTGCATCACCTTTACTCAGGCTGTGCATTTGGTACACGTTTGGTGCGTGTTTGCCCCAGTTCGTCCGCATACACCCCACTAGCCTAGCTGAATATGTCGCGATAGCGTTCGAGGCTCCTTACTGCACAGGTCTATTTATGGGACCATACTATAACTTATCGGTGGACGGTCCGGATATACTACAGCTGCATGAATCATCGTCGAGTAGGTGAGTTTTATGCTCCACAGGTCATGATTGTACCACTGCCTTCGTAGGGCGGTCGCTATCCGGGTCTCTGCCTACACTTACCAAATTCGCAATGGCGACTCAGAATGCATCGTGAGTGTTGGTGTTGGGTAGTGGGCGTTTGAGTCACACATTAATATCCAAACAATCAAAATCCGAGGAGCTGCAGTGCCGATTCATCAGCGTGATCTTCGTCATCGATCCATGCGACTTTTCTCAGCGAACGTCCTCGAGGCAGCTAATCCCAACACGCCAGCTTTATTTTCTGCAGGCCATTGGTATTGGGCAGTTGTGTCACATCAGGTTAAGCAGTTAAAACCCGAGGATTTGGGCCGCCGGTTTCATCGGCACAATCTTTGCCATTGGCCCATGCGACCTTTAAGCGAACGTCATCGAGACAGCTGCTCCCAGCGTGCCAGCTTTATTTTCTGCAGGCCATTTGTATTGGGCAGTTGAACTTCCGACTCACACATTAGCATCCAAGTAATCAAAATCCGAGGATTTGGACCACCGGTTCGTCGGCACGATCTTCGTCGTCGGCCCATGCAACTTCTAAGCGAACCTCCTCGCGACTGCTACTTACTCCCAGCTACTCCGCAGGCCACTTATCTCGGCATATTGGACATCAACTTCCTACGCTAAGCATTTGACCAGTCTTATTGATAAGCAAATACGTATGTCCACAAAATTCCCATCCCCGTAAACTTAATTAATTGCCGAAATTGATTTAGAACCGCTCAGTTAACCTCACCGAGAGGTGGGAATCTGGGCTCAACTATCTGCGGTCCGAGTCCGGATAAACTCTGAGGAGTGACGCATACGCTTGCTGCACCTTTGTGGCTGGTGGGCGAACGTCTGTGCGTCCTTACCTCGTTTGGGGCTCGGTCTCATCGATCCTGCGTTTTTTTTTGTACCATCAATGCGCAGTATTTGGGAAACCGCATGCACACCTCATTTTTTCTCGGCGATGGGGATGTTCATCTAGTTCTGATCCTGTGTGTTCGGTATTTAGCTCGGAGGTCTTTCTGCGGGATATAAAGCGCGGATCCCAGCTCGCTATTCACCCAACTTTTCTCTCTCGATGGGGTCGTGGCTCATACCTTGGTCCATCCTTTGGTTCGTGTCTTGGTTTGGCAGAGATGTCCAAGTTGCATCACTCGCAACCGACGCTCTTACTGCCCAACAGACCGTTTCCGTTGACCTCACAATTGCCAACCGCTGTGTGGCTCCGGATGGCTTTCCAAGAGTGTAAGTGAGGGTGATTTAGGAGTCCGAAAATATTTTGACAAATTTCAGTGCTGTCCTCGCTGGGAAGCAGGGTGAAGAACCTACCCTACCAGGTCCCGTCATCTCCGGGAACAAGGTAAGCTTCCCTTTCATCTACAGCATTCAATCATGATGTAATCTTTCGAAGGGTGATAGATTCCTGATTAATGTCGCTAATGATTTGACTGATACGAGCATGTTCACTGGAACAACGGTTGTCAGTGCCCGTGAACTCCTTCAGCTGCTCTACCGGGTACTCATACATATTATATTCATAGCACTGGCATGGTATCTCCCTCCACCATGCTAACCAGATGGATGGTACTGCCTACGTCACTCAGTGCCCAATCTCCCCTGGAAATTCGTTCTTGTATAATTTTACGGGCGAAGACCAGGTTGGCACGTACTGGTATCATTCCCACTATGCAGTACAATACTGCGATGGTCTCCGTGGCCCTCTCATCATACGTGATCCTGACGATCCCTTCAAGGGGCTCTACGACTTCGACGACGGTTTGTGTTTCGGCTATTACATCGGGTTGACAATGTGAGCTTACCCACGATAGATTCTACGGTTATCACTTTAATGGACTGGTAAGCCCTCACATCCAAAGGTTAACGTTTGCACTGATTCCTCAACACACAGGTATCATTACCCTTCACCTGACACACCCCGACAAATCTGGCCCGATTCGGTCCTCATTAATGGGACTGGATGTTATGACGGCCTGGAATGCCCACCGCCTGCTACTTACACGGTCGAAGCGAACAAACGTTACCGTTTCCGCCTTTTGAACATGTCGTGCAAACAATTCTACAACTTCACCATCGATAATCACACCATGACAGTCATAGAAGTCGACGGAGAATACGTCGAACCTTACACCGTCGACTCCATCCAGATCTATGCGGCCCAGCGTTACTCCTTCATTCTCAACGCTGACCTACCAGTCGACAACTACTGGGTTCGCGCAATCCCAGATCCTTCGGAACCCATGAACGCGACCACCGCCGCCATATTGAGGTACACCGGCGCACCGGCAGAGGACCCGCAGACGGTTAACATAACGAACAACTATCTGAATGAGACGCTTCTACAATCGCTAACGGGGCCTCCCGCTCGCCTTCTTCAGCCCAATCCAGACGTCAGGATCAACGTGGCGATGAACAAGGATGAGACGACCTACAACTTCCTGATCAACGGCATCCAATATACATCACCCAGTGTTCCTGTTCTGCTGCAGATCATGAACGGGGCACTGAGCTGGGAAATTGATCCCATGGAATCCGTTTATTTGCTTCCAAGGAACAAGGTGATCGAGGTGACTTTCCACGTTGATGGTACTTCGGGTCGTCCAGTAAGTGCACTAAACATGGTATACAAGAGCCGTTTTCTGATTCCCTTCCGTTGCTAGCATATTTTCCACCTGCACGGCGTAAGTGGATCATTCTACTGTAATATCTCTGTTTGATCGAAACTTGCAACAGCACCATTTCGCGGTCATCAAGAGTGCCGACAGCGAATTCCGGAACTATGACAGGCCTGTCATGAGAGACACTGTCAGCACCGGATCAAGCGACAGCGAGGACGACGTGACGATCAGGTTCGTCACCGATAATCCTGGGCCTTGGATACTCCATTGGTAAGTGCACTAGCTCTTATTCCGGATCGTTGACAATGTGTAACGTGATGTTCTAGCCACATCGAATGGCATCTCTATACGTAAGTCTTCCTCGTGCTGCGAAGTGGTACACTTGCTGATACCCCCGCTCTGACTGGCAGGGGAATGGCAATCGTCTTTGTCGAGGACTATGCTAGCATTAAGGCCGATCAGCCATTCAGCAGTGAGTCCCCTCTGATTTCCAAAGTCACATGTGAGACCGTGGGCGTTCAACCGACTTGGTAGATGCCTCGCGGGACCTTTGCCCATACAATAACCCCTCCGAAACTTGGACCCTGCCCCCTCCAAGGGAGACCGAAGGACCGTACACGCCCACAACGACTTCGACCTGCACGCCTACCCAGTTTCTGAAGAGAGTTGTCTGAGTCTCGTGTCCTTGTATACACGCCTTTGTTTTCGATTGATGGGAGGGGCCGGCGGACAATGTTGTTTTCTTTTGCATAGAACGGTCGGTTTAGATACGTCGTTTCTTTCTTTAATGCCTGTTACGTGGACTATGTCACCCTTGATGACCGTTGCTTTACACTTGCGCGTGAGTGGAACACGTCGTACCAAGACGCATGTCTCCAAGACCGCACACCAGATGGGTAGATGACATTGACAGTACCACGCACGTATTCTACGGGTTGACGGCGATACAAGAACGGGATTCCGAGTAACTATGAGACCCAATGAAGTACAAAAATCTAAGGAAAGAAAAAAAAAGCCAAAAAAGTCATCCCAGTGCACATGAATTTGCCAAAAGATAAATCACACTGTTACTACCTCCGTAAGCCATCTTGTATAAGTATATGTATCTGCCGAAGTTAATTTTTGATCACCAGAGGCAGAAAGCATATATCCCTCATACAACTCCACAATCCCATCAGCTAATAGTAACTCCCCTTTTCCAGTATTCTTTTCAATATATTTCGTATAGAGTAACTGGTCTGTGATTTCAGCCTCACTTTGCATGGCATCACATATAAGCTGATCTTCATCAATATACCTATTACAACCATTAGATCATTCCAACATATGTACAATTTACTCACCTATGGTATTCAAGCAATTCTTCCTGAGATACTTTTGGATCGAGAAGCTGACTTGCTAACACCCTAGTGGTCTGAGTATGAGTCTCAGCTTTAGTATACACCTGAGATCTTGCATCCATGATTGCCAACTGCATGGATTTTTTCATGACATGACTTTGGGATGGAGCTTGACTACCAATCCAGCGCCTAACACCTGCCATCAATCTATTATCACAGATAATCAGCATGATTGACTAAAAATCAAACAGAACCCTGACCTAGGCTGATGAGCTGCAATAGGATTGCCAGGCAAGAAGGGACTGTAGCCTCCACTGTTCATGGACTTCCTGTTGCAAGTTAATCTACTACCTAGTAGAAGGGATAACAAAACTCACCCTGGGGCTTTCAAAGTATTCATACAATATGCAAAATGCTTACCCAAGGAAGTGAACAGAAGTGGTCTATAATATTCTGACCAAAAATCACCCCTATGAATTACAAAATCATCCAATGCATGCAAACACTCATCCAAAGTGTATGCAATTTCTAAGTTGCAGGGTTGATACCATTGCTGGTAACTGCCTCGTGGATGGACAACATGCCCAAGATGTTCGTGAACACCAAGGAACAAGTTGATTGCTGTTTGCTTGTCTGCATCTATGTCCATCATGAGTACAGCCCTTGCATGTGATACATGTGAACTAACCCAATAAAGAGTTGGTGTAGAAACGCCTGATGTTCTCAATGATATCACGAGAGTGACTATTCCAGTGAGGCATTCGTCGATAGGTTTCTACTCGGTTAACGAGTGCACTTCCTGTATACTGAAGAGCAATGGCTGGTGGAAAAGGTGAGGGGGAAAGGGGGAAAGACCTTGATATGATGCGTACTATCACCGTGATCATGGTACATCTCTGTCAGCATGTTGACAGCATCCGAGTCAAATGAGAGATTCGGATTTCCCACAACTCCGAGTGCATAAAGTTGATGACCAAAAGCTCGCTTTCCGAACACGAATTGAGCAGCATTCGTACGGTCCAAACAATCAACACAGTTGATGCGACATATGCCATTCTGCAAAAGAATGTCCCCTCGCCACGACGGAATATCTTTATCCCTGCGGAACATTGAATCAAGGCTTGAGCAGGGTTGACACGTATGATATACACTTACAATTCATTTTGCAAACAATGAGAGAACGGCTCCGCTCCGGTATGGAAAAAGCCCGTCATTTGGATTGATTCCTCAGCCATGTCCTCCAAGTAACTGATGACGTCTTGCGTCTTCCTGTGGAGGAACGTATAAAAAGGAACACTGCTTTGATGCCAAACGAACATACTCTTTGTAAGCCCTCGACATATCCCAAGCAAGGTAAACCATTTTCTTGTCATCCGGTAAAAATTGGTTCAGGTAACGCACACACTGCGTATACTCGTCCAAGAGTTTGGATTCTCTGGGTACCGGTTCTCGCCTCTTGATAAGGTTAAGGATGAATATAGGAGCTCCGTAACGAGAAAATAAGTTGTTAAAATGGCGAGAGGCAGCAGTATAGAACGGGTCAACCACATTGACTGGGAGACGCATTGAGTGAGAGACATGACTAGTAATCAGAGACTGACTTTCGATCGGAGGACGGGGGCTCATAGTAGTGGTGTCTTGCGTCCAGTAAATAGGAATGCTTCCTCGGTACTGCCACAGCATCATTAGCGGAGGGGAAAGTGCATGAAAACGACAACTCACTTGTACATAGCTCGTATATCGCGGACTCGGCCGGCGGGAATGACCCTGCTCGGACGGAAAGTAAAACGGTGTAGTTAAGGCCTCTGAGACGATCTGTTCCGTCTCAACTTCATTCGCGACATTACCCTTGAGTTTAATGAGGCAAAGTCGAAAGGAGGGAAAAATGAACTCTGACCTCTTCGTTAACGCCTCTCTTCAGATACCTAGCCCCCGCATAATGACGAGAGCGGCGAGCGATCAGGGTGACGAAGATGATGCGACCAAGAACGTTCAACTCTAAATGGAAAGCGTTGGTGTTGGTGTTGACTGAAGTCGAAGCAGATGACACTTACTGGCTTGATCAACGTGACCGTGGATGAGCGGGATCAACCAAGTATGAACCCCTCGCGGAGCCGTATCCGTGAAAGGGCGCGACATCATATAAAAGTTCCAAACATAACGATCGTTGAAAGGCCAGGAAGAGTTCCGAAATCGGTCTGGTTTCGTAAGATTGTTCTGGAGCGTCGAAGTAATGTCGTACGAGTAGCTGTTGCTGTGCTGAGTACTGTGTCGCTGGTCCTACAAAGAAGAGTACCTGAAGTAGAAGTTTTTCGACATATCGACTTGTTTGAATATATTGAGCAAACGTTGTTCTTCCGCGGGTTTTTCTATCTTGTGGTTGACACAGACGGGCATAATATCGGTGCTCTCGCAATGGTATAGGTAGTGGCCGCCGAGAAGTGCGACGACGGAGCGTTTGGATATCACGATCATGTACCACCCGGCGGTGAACTTGACAAAACCTAGCAGCGGGTTTACAGACGGCTAGTGCACGGGCGAGGAAGACAGCTCACCGGCAATTCCAAAGATCACCTTGGCTCTGCCTATACCACCGGATCCCTTGTTTCCGTCATCAAGCATCTTGAGCATGGCGCTCATCTGTTTTCCGCTGTAGTCGGTGTCATCTTCGACGACATAGAGGTCGACTGGAGAGGTGCGGTCTATTTTGATGATGCGGTGGCGAGAATCGGATGCGTTGGATGCGACGATGTAGAAGCGCAGCTTGTTCTCGTACAAGATGAACTTGTTGAAGACGGTCACGGCGTTTGCAGACATGGTCGTGCACCAGCAAGCAAGCAGCGGCGACACTACATGCCCTATTGGGAAATGCTTGTAATTGCCCCTAAAGCCATCATCAACCCCTGGTAATAAAGATCGCCATCTGCTGGTACATTCCTACTCCAACCAGCGCTATCTTGTCCCTCCTGCTGAAATCGAACACTGCTATGACCGAGGTATACCATCCGTTCTCTGTCGTGACTTCCTTTAATGCATGCGTAACAGCTGCGACGACCTCTTCAAGGTTTGATCGGTTTATCATCTACACCGTTCACAGATTGCTGACGACTATGGTCTGTCGCAGGGGATCCGCGACATGTCCGCGCCGTGCCTCCTCGCGCCGTTCAATCCCAACGGCAAACCCTTGCGTTGCACAATCGCTTTGCTAATCACCCGCGGAATGAGGTGTGGCTATTGAGTGGACTACCTGTCACACAAGGATGTCCTCGACAAGATTGCTGCCGCTGTTCCAGGAATGAGTATCGTTGGGACAATGGACATTGAAGATACCTGCGACGCAAGCTTGTATTGTGGCGATCGAATTTTACATGGCAAGGACCTTACCTCGAGATTCTCAACTACATACGATCCCCCTCTCCGTCGTACCACCGATATCCCGTCCGCATTCAACTGACACTCGCTCAGTTCACGGAATGCATGCCAAGTTCGTTCGTCGAAGAACGTGAGCCCTCCATCATCTGGCATTTCTGGCCCGACGGACGACTGTCCTGATCACTAAAGGGTCCCTCTTCAAGCTGTCGACGTGCATAACTACATGTTTGACAGTCTCGGCGACGCCTGACTCTACATCATCCCGGCCCAACTCGTTCACCGATCGTCCGAACATATCTCGCAGTAAGCGTGAGGGGATAGTGGGGATGAAAGGCAGGGTTGTGTTTGCGGTGAATAGGGGAAAAAATCTGATGAGGCGGTTGAGCGAGCTGGACAATGCGGAAAAGCTGTCGACGAGTCGGAAGAAGATGGATGTCAAGGGAAAGTTGGACCCAAAGGACGTCGCGTGGGTGCTGAGACAGCTTGCGAGCGCGCAAGGAGTGCTGCTTCGACGCCACCCCGTCCCTCTGGCTCGAAAGTGGTGGTACCGTGCGATGCATGGTCTTCAAGAATACCGTGTTGCACTTATTGAAAGGGGTTAGAAGGTCCTCAACAGCTAGCTTGTCTTTCTCTTTCCTTTTTCCTCTATTATATCGCCATTCCCTGTCGTGTCGATCCTCCTCAGTTTTAACTTCGACTAGGATTCACATGGCCAGTCAGATGCTCTTCCGCCGTGCGACTGTGTAGTCCTTTCGAGAGCTCAACATTGCTCACCACTGCTACGTGCTTTAGTTGTGCTTTTCTGGTCGTTTTCTGACCACCACCGGACCGACGTCGTCCGTGTAAAGCATGGTTCAGTTCTATTGTCCGATCTCCTTCTCAATCACGTTCCCGGTGGGCTTCTACGAACCTGTCTAGAGCAAATTCCGGCATTGCCTCAGTCGCTGATCCAATTATGGGCCTGTACTGCCTCTCTTTCAAGTCCGTAGTAAGTCGTAGCATGCCCCTGCGCTGACCTTCTTCACTCATTGCTTGCAGTAGGTCCAATCCCGGCCACGATGAACGTGAGATCTTCTGGAAACATCACCTTGGTTCGGTTTGGGTGAAGAGTGGGCCAAATTTGCACATGCCCGAAGAAGTATGGCTTAGAGTGAGGCAGTGTGTCCTCAAGGTAGCTATATGCGTCCCCCAAATTGACGGCGAGAGGTGGTGCATCACTTGTGAAGTTCTGAAGATTGAAACCTTGCCAGGTCTCGCATCCGAACTCATCAAACGCGTTGTTTAGGCTGCAGAGACTCAATGATCCAACATTTCAGTGGAAGTGACGCTTGAAACCTGTCCAGACTCACATTCCGACGCCATGACAATACAAGAGTATTTGGGATGATCATTCGTCGATATGCTGACCATTGTAAGTCCAAGATATCTGACATTGCGGACGAACCATGTTAAGCCAGCTCAACCACCCGGTGAACTATGGGACTCATGGACGGATATATGACT